>OY804602.1:36658660-36819985 GCA_963680895.1 Fragum sueziense
ATTTCTCTTACTTACACACTGTGATACTATATCTTATTGATAAGGTGTAAACAAAAATAGCTAATTAGTAAAAGATAGAGGCCTACCAGATACACTAATCATTCAACCGTTCTTTCTGTTGAACAGAGGATGATTAGAAACACAGTGAAATCTAACTTTAAAATGTTAGAATGTTCTTTGATAACCAATGAATGAGTAAAATTACAAATCTAAAGTTACTATGCATGCAGTCTAGGAAGCAATTAAATCAGTGCTAGAAAACCGAACATAACTTGTATCAGTGGATCTCTAGCTTTGTTTAGAAAAGTACATTTCGTTTCTCAATATTATATGAAATCAAATAAGTAAATACATTATCACTTAGATACATGTGTGTGTGTTTCTGTCGCCTTATAAATGATAGGATAATCTGATAAGAAACAACAGCATGTCTTTCCTTTGATGTTGGAAGATTTAATATGAGATTTCTGTTGTCGCACAATATAATAATATAAAAGTTAATGATGCGCATAATAGCCCCAGCTTTTAACTTAATATCTATTTTATTCAAACGATGAACTTCGCGTTTCATTGAATTCTTGTTTCTATATCACATTATATCAAGCAGTCTTTACCTCAATGCATTTACAGAGAAAATCATGCAAAATCCAGAAAATCTTCCACCAGCACTTCTCACCGATTTCGATGATTTTTGGCCCGATGAACAGGCTATGAATGAAATGTCCATTTGTAATATATTTTGCCAATATCGCCATGGATACCAATTTCATCAAGCGCCATCTCAAATTTCATGAAGGCACCTGGAATGTAGGGACCAGACTGTTTGGCCGATTTTTCGTCAATTTCGACCTTGGAAATATGACTCATTTAAATATGGCAGTTTTATATAATACCATTTTCTAAATGTAACGAATCCATTCTTCTAATCAAAGGAAAACAAAAACAAATCTGGAAAAGATTGTACCATAAACCAGTGAGCACCCTATGTTGTAGGTGACATCTATAATATTGATGAATAAGCTATTTTGACTATTTTATAAAAACCCTAATTTTTCTAAGAGGGTGGAACTGTTTAGTGTTAATCGTAAATAATAGACAGTCCTGACTAATAGTTCCACTTTCTTAAAATATATTGATTTTCCCAAATTATTGGCCATCATTGCAACGGATTGCAGAGGTGTACTATTGAGAAATATGGAAATATCTGTTATTTTTGAAAAAAAAATAACAAAACCACCCAAATAATATATAAAAATACAATTGATTATAAAAGTAAATGTTTTACTTAATAAATCTTCCCGAATCTGATACGAATACATAGTTTATTTCCAATATGGTATCAAAGATGGTCACCAAGAACTTACAAAAACTTACAGAAGTTACATGCACATGTATTTATGTTTATAGATATAAGATCTATGTTTCGGTTAAAATACTGAAGGGTCAAATATTGTTTTGAAATAATAACATTATTTGTTCGTATTAAAATTTGAAAGTAAAAACAAATGTAGAAGCGATGAATCATAAAATATATAATGTTTTGCAAGACACTCGTCAGTCTTTGTTCTCGATAAGCATTTACATATTTCTATTCCATATTGTTTTCATCCATGGTTGTTTGTTATTATCAGTAAATCTTCCAGAGACGTCTGGATTATTCTGTGAGCCACACGACGATACTGAACTTGAAAATACCCCTAGCTGAATCAAATCTTTTAGTACCTACATAATTTACTACCTACAGAATAGTATTTTTATGCTGTATTGGTGTTACGTGCGTACAATATAATACACTTGACTAAAAAACACTTTTCGGCACATCCCAACGAGAAAAGAAGTTTTGGAATAAGGAATATTCATTTTACACTGTTTGGGAATCATTTTTCAAAAGATTTTCTTTTTCAAAGTACTACCTTTAAAATGGTATTTTTGTGTTGGATTGCTGCGACATGCATACAAAATCAGATCCATGACTAAAAACCATTTTCCGGTACATTCCGTGGTTAAAAGAAGACTTGAAATGTGAACAGTTTTTACTCACCGTTTGGGACAGATTTTTCCAAAAAATCACATTTTTCAATTTACTACCTACAGAATGGTATTTTTGTGTTGTATTGGTGTTACTTGCGTACAATATAAAGACACTTGTTTCAAAAGCATTTTTGGCACATTCCTTTGAGAAAAGAAATTTTGGAATAATGAAAATTCATTTTTTCACCGTTTGGGAAACATTTTTCAAAAAAATTCTCTTTTCAAGGTACTGCCTTTAAAATGGTATTTTTGTGTTGGATTGCTGTGCTATGCGTAAAAAATCAGGATCCATGATGAAAAAGCACTTTCCGGTACATTCCATGGATAAAATAGAACTTGAAATGTGGACAGTCGTTTTTACACCGTTTGAGACAGATTTTTTCCAAAAATTTCTAATTTTCAATTTACTACCTACATAATGGTATTTTGTGCTGTATTGGAGTTACGTGCGTACAATATGGTGTCCCTTGGTTAAAAATACACTTTTTGGGACATTCCATGGAGAAATGAAGTTTTGGAATAATGAAAATTCATTTTAACACCGTTTTGGAAACATCTTTTCC
The DNA here is from genome assembly GCA_963680895.1 of Fragum sueziense. Classification (NCBI taxonomy): domain Eukaryota; kingdom Metazoa; phylum Mollusca; class Bivalvia; order Cardiida; family Cardiidae; genus Fragum; species Fragum sueziense. The sequence goes on from OY804602.1 coordinate 36,661,255, forward strand.
AATTTTTCGCTTTTTCAACGTAATATCTTTAAAATGGTATTTTTGTTTGTTGCATTGCTGTGACGTGCGTTGCAAATTAGGATCCATGACTAAAAACCACTTTCCGGTACATTCCATGGGTAAAAGAAGACTTGAAATGAGAACAGTCGTTTTTACACCGTTTTGGGCATATTTTTTCAAAAAAATCATAATTTTCAATGTTCTACCAACAAAATGGTATTTTTGTGCTGAATTGGTGTAACGTGCGTACAATATCAAGACACTTGACCAAAGAACACTTTTCGGCACATTCCTTTGAGATGACATCTCAATTCCTTTGAGAACAGAAGTTTTGGGATAATGAAAATTCATTTTTACACCGTTTGGAAAACAGTTTTCAAAATTGTCTCTTTTTCAAGGAAATGCCTTTAAAATTGTATTTTTGTGTTGCATTGCTGTGAAATGCGTACAAAATCAGGATCCATGATTAAAAACCACTTTCTGGTACATTCCAAGGATAAAAGAAGACTTGAAATGTGGGGTGTCGATTTTACACCGTTTGGGACCGATTTTTTTCCAAAAGATTCTAATTTTCAATTGACTATCAACAGAATGGTATTTTTTTTTTTTTTTTTTTTTTTGCTGTATTGGGGTTACTTGCGTACAATATAAAGACCCTTGGCTAAAAAACACGCTTTTCGGCATATGCCATGGAGAAAAGAAGTTTTTAAATAATGAAAATCTATTTTTACACCGTTTGGGAAACATTTTTCAAAATTTTCTCTTTTTCAAGGTTCAACCTTTAAAATGGTTCTTTTGTGGTGGACTGCTGTGACATGCGTACAAAATCAGGATCCATGACTAAAAACCACGTTCCGGTACATTCCATGGAAAAAAGAAGACGTGAAAAGAGGACAGTCGTTTTTACACCGTTTTCGACAGATTTTTCTAAAAATTTCTAATTTTCAATGTACAAAATAAAGACACTTGACTAAAAAACTCCTTTCGGCACATTCCATTGAGAAAAGAAGTTTTGGAATAATGAAAATACATTTTACAACTTTTGGGAAACAATTTTCTCTTTTTCAAGGTACTACCTTTAAAATGGTATTTTTGTGTTGCATTGCTGTGACATGCGTACAAAATCAGGATCCATGGCTGAAAACCTCTTTCCGGTACATTCCATGGATAAAAGAAAACTTGAAATGTGGACTATCGATTTTCTTACCGTTTGGGACCGATTTTTCCAAAAAATTATAACTTTCAATGTACTACCTACAGAATGGTATTTTTGTGCTCTATTTGTGTTACGAACGTACAATATAAAGACACTTGACTAAAACACTCTTTAGTACATTGCATGGAATGAAGAAAATTTTGGATAAAGAAAATTCATTAACACCGTTTGGGAAACATTTTTTAAAAAATTCTCTTTTTCGAGTACTACCTTTAAAATGGCATTTTTGTGTTGCATTGCTTTGACATACGTACAAAATCAGGATCCATGACTAAAAACCATTTTCCGGTACATTCCATGGAAAGAAGAAGACTTGAAATGTGGACAGAACACCATTTGGGACCTATTTTTCCAAAAAAATATAATTTTCAATTTACTACCTACAGAATTGTATTTTTGTGCTGTATTGGTGTTACGTGCGTACAATATAAAATCACTTGACTAAAAAAACCTTAACGTCACATTTCTTTGAGAAAAGAGGTTTTGGAATAATAATAAATTCATTTTACACCGTTTGGGACACATTTTTTTTTAAAAAATTCTCTTTTTCAAGGTACTTCCTTTAAAATGGTATTTTTGTGTTGCATTGCTGTGACATGCGTACAAAATCAAGATCCATGACTAAAAACAAACTTTCCGGTACATATCATGGATAAAAGAAGACTTGAAATATTGACTGTTGATTTTACACCGTTGGGGACAGATTTTTCGAAAAATTCCTAATTTTCAATGTACTACCAACAGAATAGTATTTTTGTGCTGTATTGGTTTTACGTGTGTACACTATAAAGACATTTGACTTTAAAACACTCTTCGGTACATTCCATGGAAATAAGAAATTTTGGAAGAATGAAAATTCATTTTTACAACATTTGGGAAACGTTTTTCAAAATTTCTCTTTTTCAAGGTACTACTTTTAAAATGTTTTTTTTTTTTTGTGTTGGATTGCTGTGACATGCGTACAAAATTAGGATCCAAGACTAAAAACACTTTCCGGTACATTCCCTGGATAAAAGAAGACTTGAAATGTGGACAGTCTTTTACACACCGTTTGGGACAGATTTTTTCAAAAACTTACAATTTTCAATGTACTACCTACAGAATAGTATTTTTGTTTTGTATTGGTATAACGTGCATACAATAGAAAGACACTTGACTAAAAACACTTTTCGGCACATTCCTTTGAGAAAATTACTTTTGTAGTTATAGAAATTCATTTTAACAACCGTTTGGGAAACATCTTTCAAACATTTCTCGTTTTCAAGGTACTTTCTTTAAAATTGTACCTACAGAATGGTATTTTTATGCTGTTTTGGTGTTACCTGCGTACAATATAAAGACACTTGACTAAAAACACCTTTCGGCACACTTCTTTGAGAAAAGAAATTTTGGAATAATGAAAATTCTTTTTTACACCGTTTGGGAAACATCTTTCAAAACTTTCTCTTTTCAAGGTACAACCTTTAAAATGGTATTGCTGTGACATGCGTAAAAAATCCGGATCCATGATGAAAAAGCACTTTCCGGTACATTCCATAGGTAAAATAGGACTTGAAATATGGATAGTCGTTTTTACACCGTTTGGGACAGATAATTCCAAAAATTTCTAATTTTCAATTTATTACCTACAGAATGGTATTTTGTGCTGTATTGGAGTTACGTGCGTACAATATGAAGTCCCTTGGTTAAAAAAACACTTTTCGGGACATTCCATGGAGAAAAGAAGTTTTGAAATAATGAAAATTCATTTTAACACCGTTTGGAAACATTTTTTCCAAAAAAATCGCTTTTTCAACGTACTACCTTTAGAATGGTATTTTTGTGTTGCATTGCTGTGACGTGCGTTCCAAATCAGGATCCATGACTAAAAACCACTTTCCGGTACATTCCATGGGTAATAGAAGACTTGAAATGAGGACAGTCGTTTTTACACCGTTTTGGGCAGATTTTTCCAAAAAATTCTTATTTTCAATGTTCTACCAACAGAATGGTATTTTTGTGCTGAATTAGTGTAACGTGCGTACAATATAAAGACACTTGAACAAAGAACACTTTTCGGCACATTCCTTCGAGAACAGAAGTTTTGGAATAATGAAAATTCATTTTCACACCGTTTCGGAAACATTTTTCAAAAGTGTCTCTTTTTCAAGGAAATGTCTTTAAAATTGTATTTTTGTGTTGCATTGCTGTGACATGCGTACAAAATCAGGATCCATGACTTAAAAAACCACTTTCTGGTACATTCCAAAGATAAGAAAAGACTTGAAATGTGGACTGTCGATTTAACACCGTTTGGGACCGATTTTTCTCCAAAAAATTCTAATCTTCAATTGACTACCAACAGAATGGTATTTTTTGCTGGATTGGTGTTACTTGCGTACAATATAAAGACCCTTGGCTAAAAAAACACACTTTTCGAAATATTCCATGGAGAAAAGAAGTTTTGGAATAATGAAAATCTATTTTTACACCGTTTGGGAAACATTTTTCAAAATTTTCTCTTTTCAAGGTGCTGCGTTTAAAATGGCATTTTTGTGTTGGATTGCTGTGACATGCGTACAAAATTAGGATCCATGACTAAAAACCACTTTCCGGTACATTCCATGGATGAAAGAAGACTTGAAATGAGGACGGTCGTTTTTACGCCGTTTGGGACAGATTTTTCCAAAAATTTATAATTTTCAATGTACTTCCTACAGAATGGTATTTCTGTGCTGTATTGGAGTAACGTGCGTACAATATCAAAACACTTGACTAAAAAACACGCTTTCCGGCACATTCCATGGAAAAAGAAGTTTTGGAATAATGAAAATTCATTTTACACCATTTGGGAAACATTTTCACAAATTTCTCTTTTTCAAGGTACTACCTTTAAAATAGCATTTTTGTGTTTCATTGCTGTGACATACGTACAAAATCAGGATCCATGACTAAAAACCACTTTACATTCTGTGGATAAAAAAAAGACTTGAAATGAGGACACTCGTTTTTACACCGTTTGGGAAAGATTTTTCCAAAAACTTATAATTTTCAATGTACTACCTACAGAATGGTATTTTTGTGCTGTATTGGTATAACGTGCGTACAATATAAAGACACTTGACTAAAAACATTTTTCGGCACATTCCTTTGAGAAAAGAACTTTTGGAAATGTAAAAATTCATTTTTACAACCGTTTGGGAAACATCTTTCAAAAAATTCTCTTTTTCAAGGTACTACCTTTAAAAAGGTATTTCTGTGTTGCATTGCTGTGACATGCGTACAAAATCAGGATCCATGGCTGAAAACGTTCCGGTACATTCCAGGGATAAAAGAAGACTTGAAATGTGGACTTTCGATTTTTGACCGTTTGGGACAGATTTTTTCCAAAAATTCATAATTTTCAAAGTACTACCTACAGAATGGTATTTTTGTGCTCTATGGGTGTTACAAACGTACAATATAAAGCCACATGACTAAAAAACTCTTCGGTACATTCCATGGACTAAAGAAAATTTTGAATAAAGAAAATTCATTAACACCGTTTGGGAAACATTTTTTAAAAAAATCTCTTTTTCGAGTACTACCTTTAAATGGCATTTTTGTGTTGCATTGCTGTGACATGCGTATAAAATCAGAATCCATGACTAAAACCACTTTCCGGTACATTCCATGGAAAGAAGAAGACTCGAAATGTTTACAGAACACCATTTGGGGCCGATTTTTCCAAAAAATTATAATTTTCAATTTACTACCTACAGAATTGTATTTTGTGCTGTATTGGTGTTACGTGCGTACAATATAAAGACACTTGACTAAAAAACACCTTAACGTCACATTTCTTTGAGAAAAGAGGTTTTGGAATAATAATAAATTCATTTTAGACCGTTTGGGACATATATTTTTAAAAAATTCTCTTTTTCAAGGTACTTCCTTTAAAATGGTATTTTTGTGTTGCATTGCTGTGACATGCGTACAAAATCAAGATCCATGACTAAAAACAAACTTTCCGGTACATTTCATGGATAAAAGAAGACTTGAAATGTGGATTTTTCATTTTACACCGTTTGGGACAGATTTTTCGAAAAATTCCTAATTTTCAATGTACTACCAACAGAATAGTATTTTTGTTCTGTATTGGTTTTAAGTGTGTACAATATAAAGACATTTGACTTTAAAACACTCTTCGGTATATTCCTTGGAAAAAAGAAATTTTGGAATAATGAAAATTCATTTTACACCGTTTGGGAAACATGTTTTAAAAATTTCTCTTTTTCAAGGCACTACCTTAATAATGTTTTTGTGTGTGTGATGGATTGCTGTGACATGCGTACAAAACCAGGATCCATGACTAAAAACCACTTTCCGGTACATTCCCTGGATAAAAGAAGACTTGAAATGTGGACAGTCTTTTACACACCGTTTGGGACAGATTTTTCCAAAAATTTACATTTTTCAATTTACTACCTACAAAATGTTATTTTTATGCTGTTTTGGTGTTACTTGCGTACAATATAAAGACACTTGACTAAAAAAACACCTTTCGGCACACATCTTTGAGAAAAGAAATTTTGGAATAATGAAAAAAAAATTACAACCGTTGGGAAACATTTTTCAAAAAATTTCTCTTTTTCAAGGTACTGTGACATGCGTAAAAAATCATGATCCATGATGAAAATGCACTTTCCGGTACATTCCATGGATAAAATAGGACTTGAAATGAGGACAGTCGTTTTTACACCGTTTGGGACAGATTTTTCCAAAAATTTCTAATTTTCAATTTACTACCTACAGAATGGTATTTTGTGCTGTATTGGAGTAACGTGCGTACAATATGGTGTCCCTTGGTAAAAAATACACTTTTCGGGACATTCCATGGAAAAAAGAAGATTTTGAATAATGAAATTCATTTAACACCGTTTTGGAAACATTTTTTTCCAAAAATTTCGCTTTTTCAACGAACTACCTTTAAAATGGTATTTTTTGTGTTGCATTGCTGTGACGTGCGTTCCAAATCAGGATCCATGACTAAAAACCACTTTCCTGTACATTCCATGGGTAAAAGAAGACTTGAAATGAGGACAGTCGTTTTTACACCGTTTTTGGACAGATTTTCCAAAAATTTCTGATTTTCAATGTTCTACCAACAGAATGGTATTTTTGTGCTGAATTGGTGTAACGTGCGTACAATATCAAGACACTTGACCAAAGAACACTTTTCAGCACATTCCTTTGAGAAAAGAAGTTTTTGAATAATGAAAATTCATTTTTACACCGTTTGGGAAACAATTTTCAAAATTGTCTTTTTTTTCAAGGAAATGCCTTTAAAATTGTATTTTTGTGTTGCATTGCTGTGACATGTGTACAAAATCAAGATCCATGACTAAAAACCACTTTCTGGTACATTCCATGGATAAATGAAGACTTGAAAAGTGGACTGTTGATTTTACACCGTTTGGGACAGATTTTCCAAAAATTTCTAATTTTCAATTTACTCCCTACAGAATGGTATTTTTGTGCTGTATTGGTGTTACTTGCGTACGATATAAAGACCCTTGACTAAAAAAAACACGCCTTTCGGCATATTCCATGGAGAAAAGAAGTTTAGGAATAATGAAAATCTATTTTTACACCGTTTGGGAAACATTTTTCAAAATTTTCTATTTTTCAAGGTTCAACCTTTAAAATGGTACTTTTGTGGTGGATTGCTGTGACATGCGTACAAAATCAGGATCCCTGACTAAAAAACCACGTTCCGGTACATTCCATGGAAAAAAGAAGACGTGAAAAGAGGACAGTCGTTTTTACACCGTTAAGGACAGATTTTTCTAAAAATTTCTAATTTTCAAGGTACAAAATAAAGACACTTGACTAAAAACCTCCATTCGACACATTCCATTGAGAAAAGAAGTTTTGGAATAATGAAAATACATTTAACACCTTTTGGGAAACAATTTTCAAAATTGTCTCTTTTTCAAGGTACTACCTTTAAAATGGTATTTTTGTATTGCATTGCTGTGACATGCGTACAAAATCAGGATCCATGACTAAAAACCACTTTCCGATACATTCCATGGATAAATGAAGACTTGATATGAGGAAAGTCGTTTTTACACCGTTTGGGACAGATTTTTCCAAAAATTTATATTTTTCAATGTACAGTTGAGAACATCATGAAATTGACATTCTGAGTGGAACGGCAATGTTTTATGAGCGAATGAATGGATGAATAGAATTAGCGTTTGGAATGATTTTGTGTATCAAAAAAAATCGATAACCCGCCCACGATAACCATTCAACCAATCAAACGTGATCTTTAAATAGTTACAGCCCAATATTGGAAATTTACCAAATTATAGGTATGAAGGTTTATCGATAAAACGCCCACGATAATATTTCAGCCAATGAAATGCCTTCTTTTTATAAAAACCAATTAAACAAGTGAACGTTTATTGAGCGGTGTGAATGTTTTATGAGCGTTTTGAATGTTTTTTGTGATCGGAATGAATGAACGATGAAGTGGAATGATTTTGATCGGAATGGAATGGTATAAATGTCAATTTCATGATGTTCTCAACTGTACTACCTCTAGAATGGTATTTTTGTGTTACGTGCGTACAATATAAAGAAACTTGACTAAAAAAATCCATTCGACACATTTCTTTCAGAAAAGAAGTTTTGGAATAATGAAAATACATTTTACACCTTTTGGGAAACAATTTTCAAAATTTTCTCTTTTTTAAGGTACTAACTTTAAGATGGTATTTTTGTGTTGCATTGCTGTGACATGCGTACAAAATAAGGATCCATGACTGAATACCATTTCCGGTACATTCCATGGATAAATGAAGACTTGAAAACTGGACTGTTGATTTTACAGCGTTTGGGACAGATTTTTCCAAAAATTTCTAATTTTCAATTTACTCCCTACAGAATGGTATTTTTGTGCTGTATTGGTGTTACCTGCGTACAATATAAAGACACTTGGCAAAAAAAACTTTTTGGCACATTCCATGGAGAAAGGAAGTTTTGGAATAATGAAAATTCATTTTTACACCGCTTTGGAAACATCTTTCAATTTTTTCTCTTTTTCAAGGTACTACCTTTAAAATGGTATTTTGGGGTTGGATTGCTGTGACATGCGTACAAAATCAGGATCCATTACTAAAAGCCACGTTCCGGTACATTCCATGGATAAAAGAAGACTTGAAATGAAAAAGTTGTTTTTACGCCGTTTGGGACAGATTTTTCCAAAAATTTATAATTTTCAATGTACTACTTACAGAATGGTATTTTTGTGCTGTATTGATGTTACGTGTGTACAATGTAAAGACATTTCACTAAAAACACTTTTCGGCACATTCCATGGAAAAAAGAAATTTTGGAATAATGAAAATTACTTTTTACACCGTTTGGGAAATATTTTTCAAAATTTCTCTTTTTCAAGATACAACCTTTAAAATGGTATTTATGTGTTGGATTGCTGTGACATGCATAAAAAATCAGGATCCATGACTAAAAACCACTTTCCGGTACATTCCATGGATGAAAGAAGACTTGAAATGAGGACAGTCGTTTTTACACCGTTTGGGACAGATTTTTTCAAAAAATTCAAAATTTGCAATGTACTACCTACATAATGGTATTTTGTGCTGTATTGGTGTAATTGGCGTACAATATAAAGACATTTGACTAGAAGACACTTTTCGGCACATTCCTTTGAGAAAAGGAGTTTTGGAATAAATGAAAATTCATTTTTACACCGTTTGGGAAACGTCTTTCAAAATTTTCTCTTTTTCAAGGTACTGCCTTTGAAATGGTATTTTGTGTTGCATTGCTGTAACATACGCACAAAATCAGGATCCATGGCTAAAACCACTTTTCGGTACATTCCATGGATAAAAGAAGACTTGAAATTTTGATTGTCGATTTTACACCGTTTGGGACCGATTTTTCCAAAAATTTCTAATTCTCAATGTACTACCTACAGAATGGTATTTGTGTGATATATTGGTGTTACTTGCGTAAATCATCGTGTTGCAAACATTTCTCCAAAATTTCTCTTTTTCCAGGTACTGCCTTTAAAATGGTATTTTTGTGTTGCATTGCTGTGACCTGCGTACAAAATCAGGATCCATGGCTAAAAACCACTTTCCGGTACATTCCGTGGATAAAAGAAGACTTGAAATGTGGACTGTAGTTTTACACGGTTTGGGACAGATTTTTCAAAAAAAATTCAATGTACTACCTACAGAATTATGTTTTTGTGCTGCATTGGTGTTACTTGTGTACAATATAAAGACACTTGTTTAAAAAACACCTTTTTGCACACTCCATATAGAAAAGAATTTTTGGAATAATGAAAATTCATTTTTACACCGTTTGGAAAACATCTTTCAAAAATTTCTCTTTTTCAAGGTACTACCTTTAAAATGGTATTTTCGTGTTGGATGACATGCGTACAAAATCAGGATCCATGACTAAAAGCCACTTTCCGGTACATTTCATGGATAAAAGAAGACTTGAAATGAGAAAGTTGTTTTTACGCCGTTTGGGACAGATTTTTCTAAAAATTTCTAATTTTCAATTTTGCTACCTACAGAATGGTATTTTTGTGCTGTATTGGTGTTGCTTGCGTACAATATAAAGACATTTGACTAAAAAACACTTCTCTGCACATTCCATGGAGAAAAGAAGTTTTGGAATAATGAAAATTCATTTTACACCGTTTGGGAAACATTTTTCAAAGATTTCTCTTTTCCAAGGTACTACCTTTAAAATGGTGTTTTTGTGTTGGATTGCTGTGACATGCGTATGAAATCAGGATCCATGACTAAAAACCACTTTTCAATGTTGTACCCACAGAATGGTATTTTTGTGCTGTATTGGTGCTACGTATGTACAATATAGAGACACTTGACTACAAACCACCTTTCGGCACATTCCTTTGAGAAAAGAAGTTTTGGAATGATGAAAATTTATTTTTACACCGTTTGGGAAACATTATTCAAAACTTTCTCTTTTTCAAGGTACTACTTTTAAAATGGTATTTTTGTGTTGGTTTGCTGTGACAAATCTATTAGATCTACAGTGTATCATTAGTTCATCTTTATCTTGTTGTATTGTGTCTGCTTGTGCGACAAGGATACTCTGAATTCAGCACGATATAAATTTTGTGATAGGGTGATGCAGAATGCATTCAGATTTTACGTTATTTCTATAATAGCGTTAATATAATGATGGGGGTTGATTGATTGTAGAAGTAAATAACAAGAGCTATTAATTATTTAAGCTCGGAACTTCATCACTGTTTGAAACATAAATAACTTTTGTTTCTATTTGTGATCGTATGATATTTAGACATATATATTTTGAGACAAACATATATTTTAAGAATCGTTCAATATGAACCAAATTTAGGAGATCAACCTTTTGCATCTTCAGTCCATTCCCAACGGTTGACTAATTCCGTGTAAAATCGATTGTATTTAGTTTATAAATTTGAATTTAAATTACAGTTATTTTTCTATCGGAAACTTTATTCATTTATCTCACGAGAGTGCAAGCAATTATTTGCATTGTATCCCTGTCATATCCTAGTTTCAATGGCGATCAAAACAGACACTGTAACGTGAAGGGTCATTATGACTAGACCTCGAGGGTCTTCGTTTTATTTTGGACTTATCTTCGGATTAGGTAAGAAATCATAAAATCAGCTGATGTTTCGCCAATTAGAGCTGCACACGACAAGTTTTACGACAAACAGGATCATATAAAAACAGTTTTGTCAGTGACGAAAGTACAAAGGTTAATTTATAGAAGGTCTCAAATTCAAACAAATAGTTAATAAGACATTTCTTATTTTATTCAAAGGGGCGTGTGGAAAAGCTTGTCATCCATGTGCAGTTTTTTTTTTGTGGGTCGCATACTCACGACCAAAAACGATTTAATTTATTTGGGTTTTACGCCGTTTTCGACCAAAAACGAAAGGAATAACATATGGCGTTTGTACCAAACCGTTTCTATCGAATATTACTGGAATTTCAAAAGCGGATATCTCAGAGAAAAAGACTTTTCATGTAAGGACATCCAAAAGCTTCCGTAAATTGTTTGCCGAAATACGAAGCATGATGACCATTAATATACATAGTAAAAAAAGTTTAGCAACAAAATGTAAATATCTTTAGCAGCCAAAGTATTTTTGTTTTAACATAAAATCAAACGTTTACACGATAGATTATAGCTAGAAAACACAAACAAATGAATTTTATACCGCCATCGCGTGCGTCTCGCACTCCAGATGCGAATTTCCGGTTTTCATGTCTGCCATGGCATTCATGTGTTTGGAGCATAATTCTAGAAAACTTTTAGGTGTGATTATACTCGTCTTTGTCCAGAATGAAAAAGGCCACTAAAAAGACTTTTCTGCAATGCTGTTGGACTACGTCATGGACTTACGTTAGAATGACGTTATATCGCTAATGTGTTCCTATGTTGCGGAACCGGCGATAAAGATGTCTTTTTAAATTCTACGTATCTCAAAGCATAAGTAACTGTTTGAGGATGCTATGTGAGCCAATTTTTGTGGTTTGAGATAGTCCCGGTCAGGGACGTCGGAGAAAAACGCCAAGAGACGGTGACCGTCATAATTTCGTAACGTCAAGGCAAAGATGTTCCATATTCTCACCAAAACTGTGAGTGGCTTCAACAGGAATTTTAACATAGAGTATCCACACTAACCATCCGTGATCGTCTCCACAGACGAAGGGTTACTAGACGTTGAAATTACGTTGTAATTTCCCTGACGCTACACCATGAACGTACTAGACCTTGCTGGCATAGAGTCCTAAATGCTTTAAGCGTAAACAACGTTGATGTTCTCCCATTACCACCATTCTGTTTGATTTATCACCCATAGTGCACATATGGCGGTGTGGGGGAAGACGTGAACGTGATCCTTATGACGTGAATGACGTTCAGTCTCTTGATAAAGTAGTGAATGTTGATACTGTGTACAAACTTTTTAAGTGGATTAGAAAACGTTTCACTGCTGTTCTTGCTTAAAAATGACCTCATAACCGATATCGAATTTTATTGTCACTTCTTGTTTTGACCCCCCTCACCTACGTTAAGACACTGTTTCTCAGACAGTATTAAACGTTTCCACAAAGCAACCTTTGAATGTTGTGTGTGAATGCATATGCTAAAATATATATAATGGTTGTGAAATAAATATCACAGAAAATATATGTTTTCAATTAACAAAGTCAGTGTTGCTTAACTTTTTTTACATGGTATATAATTATGTTGGACTCTATCAAATGACCTAGACAGCAAATTCATCCAGGAATCTGTACCGCGAAATATATAATACGAGTACAAGCCAGGTAAACGTTGACTAATCGAAGTGTAATAACCAATATTGGTTCTTTCATACAACGACGCGTCACTCTGTATGATGTGAGCTTAAAGACGGACCGGAAATTGGCACGTGGGTTGAGAAGTGGAGACGTCATATATAGTGATTGTTCCTACACCACAAAACTTCCACTTGACAAATGGAGGACCGATAATTGTTATTTAACGTCTAATGATGGCATGGGTCGATAACATTATAGCTATACCTAACACATTTGTGCAATTTTAGCTATGAAATTATTGCAATTTTGTTTGCATTTAGACGGAACAAAACTTATATATTATTATTTTATATACTACCTGTATTATTGGTCTGCATCACCATCTACTATGACGTTGATATGCTTAAATGATGGAAGCCTTTACTTTTAGTTCCATATCAAATATTGTTAGTAGGGGGTTAAAACTTTTAACTACAGTTTGAGTTACGAGGTTTGTACACACCACCTATGATATATGCTGTGACTGACTCGTTGTCCTTTCAAACAAAAATATTGAGAGAAAAAATAACACAAAAGGGCAATCATTTCGTAATGTATAGTAAGAGATTTTGGGAGAACAATACACATAATATGTGTATTGCTCTCCCAATATCTCTTACTTTCCTTCGTATACATATTGTTCAATTAATTAAGAATACATATTATGTATTCTTAATTAATTGAACAATAAGTATTAGAAGGACATGCTTTCCATGCTTATTGAAGATTAGTATATCATAATTATTTACGATTTGTTTATCGTGATATTTCGCAATTAGCCTAGAAATGTATTAATGTCCCTCAATAGATTAATAGAATATTTTCGTAAAATGAGTGTTACTCCTAATTTGGTATATTCCATAGTACGTGTAAGTTGACGTATATAGGTCATGTCACACGGTACGGAAGCTGCAGAGACAGAGAAAATCATCTGTGGAACTTTTTGTCACCTGTCTATGAGTGCGATGTTTAGTGCTTTTTCCACTTTGTTGACCTTTTATTATCTTTTTGATGCTTAAAAGCAAATTGTGGGAAATGTCATGTTCCTCCACGACGATTTATCGGGCCTTTTTCTTATTCTTTCGGCTACTAAGTTGGCAGCGTTTTCACGGGATCATTATCGTCGCGCGTTTTTTCGATGTGATCATAGACACGGTGTATAATCACGTGACTCAGAATTTCCGATAATCTTCAATATCTTTTTAATACTTGACCAATTTGAATTCGGTTTGGGGCAGAGAAGATGGAAAAATGCCAGGAATAAGCTGGACGTGTTGGATTTTTGAAAAATCAACTGATAAAAAAGTTATTGAAGATAAACCAAAATTTTGGTTTATCTTCAATAATATTTTTATCAGTTGATTTTTCAAAAATCAACCACGTCCATCTAGTGCGTGACGTCTGTCCAAATTCTCTTCTTCAAACCGAATTCAAATCGGTCCAGTATTAACGAAGTTATAGAATTTTTTTTAAATTGTTGTGTCACGTGATTATACACCGTGATAGAGGGATCATAGATCATGGAGATACCGTTCTGATATAGTCTATTTTAATAACAGCTGCAGACCACAAAACGGACGGCGATATAGAAAAGAAATCTGTACAAAATAGCACAAAACTATCTAGACAAAGTGATAAAATGCTGGTTTTAAGATTTTTTAGTTTGTTTGTTTTTCCTCAATGTTTGTTCTAACCCGTTCCTATAGGCACGTCAAAAGCTGGTCTTATTTTTAGAAAGGGTTGAATTGAGCCGACAGAATCGATTTACCCGTATAGGTTGACCAATCCCCATGACCATTTTATCCAATGGACTAAGGACATCTATGGATAAGGCGAGAAATCTCCCTAAAAGGCTCAAATGGAAAAGTCAATTTTCAAAACATGCAAATTGGTGATTATGTCGAGCTGTATTGTTAGATATATACCTAAATCATATGAAAACTGATTTTGCACAATCAAAACGATTCGACATGTACAGATAACTCTTGGTTTCTGTACCTACCCCCAAAATTACATTTTCTTATCCCACCGGTATTCATTTAACCAGAATAAAGTTTTCTGTGGTTTTATTAGCAATATTTTTTCTGTAAATGTAAGGACAATTGGTGTTGAAAATCATAAACCAAGTTTTCGTTTTGTCCTTAATGCGCATGCGCATCATTGAAACGAGTTTAAAGGCGAAATCTTCCCGCCATTATTATGGCATATGGTATACATGTATGAGTACTATTTTTAGTATAAAAGTATGATCCCCCCCGTGACCCAGGAAATCCTTTTAACCAAGGAAGCCTATGGTCCAGTTACACAACATAAGTTAATGGGAAGCTGGGTCAAGGGGGGAACAATGTTTGCCAGCCCAGGTAAGGAATGTATTCCTCGGTTTTTGGTGGGAAGGTGCGCTTTTAAAGTTGTTTCAATGATGCGCATGCACAATACGGACAAAATCAAAGCTGCCATAAGATGTCAACATCATTTATCCTTGTATCTGTAGAAAATAAATTGCAAATAAAACAAAAAGAACCTTCATCTTACCTCTATGAATACCGGCAGTGTAAGAAAATGACACCATTTGGGTAGGTACTAAAATCAAGAGTTATCTGTGCATATAGAACTTTTTTAAATGACGCAAAATCGGTATTCATTTTATTTATTTGTTTACGTAACCATAAAGCTTAATTTTGTTTCTGAATTAGATAGTTTTGAAAATTGTGCCATCAAGCTGAGCCTCTTAGGGAGATTTCTCGCCTTATCCATAGAGGTCCTTTAGTAAATCGTTTGCGTCATATCAATTTTCTTGTTCGTGCTCGCCTCGTCAATCTGTTTTTAGCTCGCCCGGGGTGAAAGTCTCGGAAGAGCTATTGTCATACCCTCGAATATCGGCGTTGGCGTTTGCGTCGGCGTCAGCGTCAACATCTGCAAAAACTTCAAATATTGTCACTTTTAAGCAAGAACTTTCATTTTGGACCATGACATTTGACCGTGAGACCTTAACCTGGGAGTTTTGCCTATCTTGTGATCGTTTAAAAAAGCATTAAGCTTGTCTGTATCTTATGTCCCATTAGCCTTGATATTTCACACATGGATACCTTCTACCAAGACCTTACATTTGTGACCATGACATTCGGCACTGTGACCTTGACCATGGAGTTTGTCTTTCTTATAAAAAAAACTTCAACATGGCCTATATCTTCAGTCTTATTACAAATACAGCCTTATATATTGAAATCGCATATTGATACCTGTCAACATTTTTACCCTCCCATTTATTACGATGACCTTTGACCTTGTGACTTTGACCTTGAATATTTATCTATTTTTTGAAAAAGCTTGAACCTGGCCTATACTGTATGCCCATTTACAGATGCAGCCTTGGAATTTCACACATGGATACCTACTTCCAAGGTTTTTTGAGATCATGACTTTTAATCTTGATCTGGGAATTTTACCTTTCTTTATGACAAGTTGCCATTAGGGCGAGCTTTGTACATTGTACGGAGAACAATTCTTGTTTATACAAAAGCAAGGTCTTAAACAATTCAATACTGATATATCGTCCAAAATATACTTCACATAGAATTATGTGACCTTATTAACTTGTACCGTCAGTGTTGTTTTCCTCTAAGACCGTGTCTTTAGCAGTTTAACCCTTTCCAAAACAGGAAAATGGACTGTTCCATTTTGAAAGCTGCTGCAGGTGACAAAATTAGTGTTAGTAAAGATATGATTTGTATACAATATAACACAGAAATATTGATTATCAGCGTTTTCTTCTTTTGTCTCAATGTCAATGCCAATGCCGTTTCAAATAGGGATGTCAAAATCAGGTCATGCTTTGGAAAGAGTTAAGTTATCTCAAATAACCTATAAGGAAGCAAGTCAGAATTACTATGAAATGCCGAGTTCTCAAAAAGGTCAACCGTTCTATTGCGGGTTATTGTCTAAAAACCATTTTGCCAAACGAATCTTTTCATGTATTATCGTAAACGTTTCGTAATTACATGTTTGTCAAGGATATCAAGTTCCATGGTAATGCAAATTTAGCTTTTCAACATTGTTTAAACTTTTTTAACTTTGATTGTTCCTTGTAAAATGGGCGTTTGATATTTCATTTAGGCCTCATTTATGTTGAATCTAAAAACATGAAGTAGGATGGTGTGTCACATTATTGGAAGATATCGTCGATTTTTAACAAAACCCTCGTAACTACAGCTCTAAAAAGCTGCAGTTACGAGATTTTTTTTCTGAAAAGCAGCAAAATTGAAAATTGATAAGACATGCAGAACTCTCGTACAAAATGAAGTTTCATTTCGCCGCCGTAAGCTCCGTTTCGTGAACGACTATCTACAAAACAAATTGGTTTCTTCAAATAGTTCTTGTGGACATTGGTCACTTTCTCAAATTATGATGTTTAACTCATTTCCACACATTGACTCTTTTTGACTCCCCAAATGAAAATGGCTTTGGAAAGCATTGTGGAAAATGAAGAAATTGCTTGTCACAAGCAATTTCTTCATTTACCACAATGTTTTCTACCAAAAAAGACCAAAAGATTTTAAATATCCTTAACTTGAAATTATCGTCTGCAACATGTGGGGAAAAAATGTTGTTTGGTAATGGGTTAATATGATGGAAGATTGGAGTACACTGTGATTGATATCAAGTAATCAAGTTAGGGTCAATACAAATCTCCATTTCGCCGCTCTCAGCTATGTTTCAATGAGTATCTTTTTTTTAAAAAAAAAAATGGAGTTCTTCAAAAACACTTCATTCGGAAACTGATCAGAATCTGCATTTTTATGTAAAAATATGATTTAAAGAAACTTATATCAGGGTTGTTAAGATTTCTCAAAAAAGATCTCCATTTTCCGCCGCTAGCTCCATTTTGCTTCATTTTGCCATAATATAGCTCCATTGTGTATATTAGGCCAACCCATTGCGAATAGTTTTGTTTGGCATGTTTCTAGAGGTTGGTGAGTATTTTTAGTCCGTGGGCAAATGCATAAAAAGGTAATCTAGATATGCGAATATATATATTGTGGTCTAAAAATTACTCAAATAAAAATGTAATGAGATTTTTTAATAATCGTTACTTTACCTAGGCGTATTTTTATGGTGATTACATTTGTAACTTTATAACTGAGATTACTTTTTATATATAAATTATATATATATCAAACTGTTTGCTCTCAGTCAAAATCAAAGATATGTTGCTACATTTTGATAAATGTAGCCTATTAGTTCCCACGTCGACAGCTTTTTTTTTTCTTTTTTCTTTCTTTTTTTAAACAAGCTAGATCTAGTCCAAAAACATTCCTCAATTGACAAAGTGCACCAGAATTAGCTCAGAGCATCTATTTTTCGTAGAAAAAGACCATTATTTTTTATGGCTTTAAGGTTTGATGAAAGGAATGCATTTCACAAATGAATGTGTCCTTGTTTATTAAATGATGCTGTCCTACAATGGTGGCGATAAAGTTACTTGGAAAAATAGAACTATCTAAGTTTCAAAGTTTCCTTTGCTATAGATAAATCCTTTACAAGCGTGTATACACATTCTATTTTTACTTCAAAACGAGACAGGGTCAAGGTCAACGAGACACACCTCCGCGGTATTAACACACCGTACAACCGGCTGTGTCGATGACTGTGACCTTATTTGCGAGGGATACGTGAAAAGGTTTATTTTGTACAAGCACTGAACATTATTACGCGTATTTATCAACTATAGAATACCAAAGATCCTTTCGTTTATTTATAAAAGTAAATTCATTTGACCTAACATGCACATGACATCAGATTCCGAATCTGTCTTCTCAAACTTTCGACGCAGCCGGTTGTACGGTGTGTTGAATCTCGCTGAGCACAGATGACGTACCTCTGACGTAATTGATTTTTGAAGGTTGTGCATATTTAACCGTTACAAAACAAAAACAAGGACAAAACAAAACTGACAGCATCTTATTCATCGACTTGGATTTTAAAACTTAATAAAGCTTGATCAGTGCTAAGAATGGAGATAAGTGATCTACCCCTTCAGGTTGGTAATTTCATACATTATTTCTGGTTTGTAATTATTGTGCCATTTGCATTTTCGACAGCCTAGCTCGTCCCCCTTTAAGAAAACCATGGCTAAGTTCTGAAAATAGATCACATACTCTGGATAATTTTGAATGCGAGAAATTCAAAAACAAGTCGTCAGACGGTTTAACAACTTGCGTTTGGCGATTCGGCATCTTTATCGACGTGCTAGAGTTCCGCAAAAATTTGCCGATCAGCTATGTTCAGGTAGGCCTCGTGAAACGCAATGTAAAACAGGCCGTTTTATGCATTTTCGGCCCTAAGCAATTCGACGTAAAACAAACGTGCTAGGTGTCTATGTTAACGTCGTCATGGTAACGTCGTCAGGTAATAAACGAGAAAATGAATATCAGATCTGAAACAGAACTGGCTTCAAGTTTTCAAAAATACCACATTTATTACCGTAGCTAAAAATTTAAAAGGTGTTCGGTTCTACCTTAAAAGCTCATTTTACAGATTCCGACTCATATTTATGATCTACATGTATTTAAAGGGACATTTCATTCCAATTTCAATTTTTTAAAGTATGCCTTGATGCCAAGATTGGTTATTCTAATGAGTATAAATACTATTAGTTTTTAAAGTTGTTGCCAATAAGCGAGAAACACACATGTAAAGTTGAGACATAATCAATAAATTGCATATAAATCCAAACTGTTGTCCACAACAATTTGTTCAATTTTAACACAAAAATATATATTTCTCGTAAACGGGGCAATATTTTGGCTTGAAATTTTCAGAATTTTCATAAGGAAATATGCTCTTTCAGATAAAATAAAAGTAAGATTTATGACAAAAAATTCTGAAATGTCACTTTAAAGTGACATTTCATAAATATTTTTTTCATAAATTTTTCTTTTATATTTATCTGAAAGAGCTTTTCTACTTATAATTTTCAGAAAATTCCAAGCCGAAATATTTCGCTGTTTACGAGAAATATAAATTATTTTGTGTTAGAGTTAAATAAATTGATGTGGACAACAGTTCAGATTTATATGAAAAGTGTCATTTCTGTCTCAACTTTAAAGGCGTATTTTTCGCTTATAAGCAACAACTTGAAAAAAATGATAGCATTTATACGCTAGAATAACCTTGGCATCAAGACAATACTTTTTAAGAATGATATTGGAATGCTATGTCCCTTTAAGTCAATGTTTAGAAGCTGCAATACGATAGACATTTTGTATTTCATCACACAATATTCCCATATATAGCACCACGCCTGACGACATCGTCAAATTGCCACCTTTAACGTTCATTTTGTCACGTGTAGGCCTCCCTTGCGAAAAGTTCATTTAAGTTCAAGAATTATTCTAGGACGTTCTAGAACGTTGAATGACACTTCTAGAACTATTCTAGAACTGTTCTAGAAGTGCCATTTAACGTTTTAGAACAATTCTTGAACTTGAATAAACTTTTTCGCATGGGAGTATGCTTGATAATCTAAGACATGGGGAATTTTATTATCATTATAGCAAGAAAAGTTTTCTTTTAATATCAAACCACATTGAGAATCGTTTTTATCGTGATTTAGACCCTTCATATATGTTAATTTGCATCCAGTGATCTCCCCCAACCCCAATTAGATATATTGTACCCACTAAACCTTTCCAGTAAATCAGTGTAATACCCCTAAAACCTCGAAGTACCCCACAGATAAGTTTTGGCAATTGTTACCAAATAGAAGGATTTTCAGTCATTTCATTTCAAAAACTGAATAAAAATGTATTTTCATAATTGTAAAATGTACAATATTCGTGAATAAAACATTATAGGAAAAGACGAAAATGCTCAAAATGGCCATTATATTCATTTCTCATTATGTTTTCATTCACCATTATTTTCATGAACACCATGCGTTTCATGTTTTATCGATACATAAACAGTCTGCATCTGCAACTTCAAGTTATTCTTCGGATAACTTTGAAATGTCAATAAAGAAAAGAACAAGTCTGTGACATATCTGATATCGCTGCTTTTCAACAAAACCTCGTAACTACAGCTTAAAACAATCTGCAGTTACGAGGTTATTGTTGAAAAGCGCGCATGTGCATTCCTCAAAAATACCACGCAGAACAACTCCAGTATCTGTTATAATAGATAGTTTATTAGGAACGATTGTTTTACCTCAAACGTAAAAAGTAGGTGGGATAATCATGACAATTGTCTCGCACTAAAAATGCAGGATCTCGTACATTAGTCCCTTAGAATGGATAGATAGAATAGATAGAATAGTAAATACCTGTATGTTATCATTGAAGACCATCGCGAGGCATTAGTAAAACTAATACACCGACTAAGATCAGTCACCAAATTATAGCAGTCTGATCTTATAGTCAATCGTAGTTGTAATGCAAAACCTCGTATGTCGATTGTCGCGATTTTCAAAGTCAAATATTGTATGCCCAGTAAAGAAAATGCTTGCGGGTTTTGAGCTATTTTTACTAATTAGTATTAATAACACATCATTCGTGTACAATATGTCCGCCCCCTTTAAAATATTCCAAACTCGAGATACGAGGTTTTGCATTTACAAAGACGCAATATTAGCTTATTTTATGCCAATGACAATAGCAATGTTTTATAATACCTTTACTCCATTTAACCTTTCAGAAAACAACAACAATTTTAAGTGTTAAAACATTTTAAGGTGCCTTAGACTACAAATCATTGTTACGAAAATACGGATATTTTGATAACATAACATGAAATGCATTGAAGGAAATGAAGAAAATGATGGTTATCGGCACTTTCTTCTTTTCTTTCAATGCTTTCCAAAGTATTTTCTTCTTGTCACAAAAAAGTAAGATTCTATCTGTAGATTTGTACACATCTCTTGTATTGTATTATCGAGTTGGATAGAATATAGATTATATAAGAAACTTTTGGTTATCAGCTTGTCTCCTCTTTTGCCTCGACTTTTTCCCAAGCTTTTTGAATCACTTGCATTGAATGGAGTCACTGTTTAGAAAAGTTATAACAATGCCTTTACCCCTACTTATCTGTTGCTTTGAACAACACATCTCTTGCATTGTATTAAATGGTTGGATAAAGTATGAGATTATATGAGAAAATAATGGTTATCAGCTTATTTCTTCTTTTGCCTCGACCTTTTCCAAGCTTTTTGTATCACTTGCACTAAATTGCGTCACAGGCTATTGGCGCATTTATCCCCATTTATCTGTTGCTTTGAACAACACATCTCTTGTTTTGCATTATCGGGTTGGATAGAGTAGTAGATACGTTATCAGTGAGGACCATCGCGAGCCAATAGTAAAACGAATACACCAACGTATCTTACTCAAATATAATACTTTTAGTTCAGCATTCTGTGTTTCTTTTCTTTCAAACAACCTTAAAACTTCATCAACTTCAAAATTATTCGGTGAAATATTGATTAATTATTTTGTTTAAAATTTATCAGAACTTATTTTAGGAATTTAAGAAGAATACATTACGTTATTTGTCTGTAACACAATTGCCAGTTTAACAATTTCAATGGATTTATTTATTTAAAATTACCGGAATATAAAGAATTTAATTTATGTTATAGAAGTGAAGTTTAACAACCGATATTTTAAGATAAATGTTATTTTTAAACTGAAATAAAGTCATATTACGTGGATATATTATTGAAAAAATAAGCAGGCAGGAAAAGACTGTAACAAATCAGTGGCGCGCATTCTTTTACGTATATAAGAAGACCAGAAGAGTCCGAAGAAAAAGTGCCACCGATCTACAATCTATCAAAAGAAACTTCTACATTGGATATTTTTATTTACAAGGAAAAGAAACAGGTAAATTGAATAACTAAATACTTATGGTTGCTTTTTAACAAAAGCCTCGTGACTGCAGCTTTTAAAAAATGCATTGATATTTCTTCGGTGTTAAAGGAAAACCTTGTATCTTATGTTTTTGGTATGTTTAAAATGGGAAGAAAAGTGTTATAACACTTTTCCAAAATTGAAAAAGTTTATATAAAATTCGGACTTATTGTGCCATATAATGTGTCATTAATAGTTATAGGTAAAATATCCAAAAAACCTGCAAGAATTGTCTAAACTGGATATACTTTGAAAATGACAAAAAAATGACATACAATGTTCTGCATTTACATCGACGTTTTTCCCTACAGCTGAATACCGTGCCGAAATCGTAGGAGACGTTATTCTATCTTACTTCATCCGATATTTCGACCCATCCGATTTTTGCTCAGTTTCGATTAATACGATTTTTTGCCGTTTTTGTTGCTCAGCAAGTGCGTTCGTAACGTAAATATAGTAGGAAAAGGAAAGGAATTGCTCTAAACGACTAATTTTTCTCCTTTTCCTTACACAAGTAAACTATATCAATGGACATTTTCATTTGAAATTAATTTTGTTTGACATTTTATTTTATTTCGATTGATAAGGACGGTACCATTGTAAATACAACTTGCCATAAGCTGTGGTTACAAGGTTTTCCTTAAAAAACGATGTTATTTTGTCTAATGTTCTTAATAATGTATTGTTCGTTTGTATGGAAATTGTATCTTCAGTATTGGAGGAATTAAAGGGAAAAAAACGATAATTATGAATACTTTGTTTCTCACTTTCTATTATTTCTACTTTTGTACATTTTGACAATGTTTGAATTAATTATGAATTTTCGTTTTTTATAAATATTCTATTTTGTCTTGTATGTTGGGTTTTTTCAGAATTTCATCAATGTTATTGCAAAACCTCGTAACTGCAGCTTAATTCTAGCTTAACTTACTGGGTTTTGCAATAACACCGACGAAATGTGTTGAAATCATGAAAAACGTCAATCGTTCAAGTCAAAAATAAAGATTGTTGAATATAATTTACTTGTTTCTGTGTTTTCTGCTGTCTCGTTTTTCTATCTTCCTCCTTTAGGTCTTTCTTCATTTCTTTCATTCTCAACTTCTTTCTTTGTCATTTCCATTTTTCTTTCTTTCGTTAATAACTTTTTCCTTCTTTATTCTTTCCCATTCTTTCTTTCGTTTATAACTTCTTTCCTTCTTTATCTTTTCCCATTCTTTCTTTTTTGTGTGGAGTCTTATTTTTTCAGAGTTTAATGCAGCCAGACAAACTTTATCCTACTAGAAATCCCATTAACTAAATTTATGGCTATATGTGTCATTTCATTTCTTAATTCATTTCCGATAGAATATCTAAATTTCCACTTGTCATGTATGATATACCTAGTAGAAATAATGTTCTTACTTAATCCTTTACCAAACAAGATCTAGATTTGACGTCCAAAATGGATTTGAGATTCTTAAAATATCAAGACAAAAGAAGAAAATGCTGATGATCAGCAGTTTCTCCTTTGCCTCAATATTTTCTGTGCTATATCATACACGAATCCTTTCTTTATCAACATACTTTATGTAGCCTGCAGCCGCCGTTATTTTGGAAAGCGTCAACCCAGCAACAGACGGCAACGTTTTGGACCCTTCCAAACACAAAGATTTTGTAGACGACGATTTCAATTGAATGAAATTTCACATTTTTGTTTCTTTCTGGGTAAAAACTATTGTGTGAAATGAAGAAATTGCTTGTCACAAGCAATTTCTTCATTTTCCACAATGTTTTCCATATTTTATCTTGCTAGGCATCAAAATGAGTCGATGTGTAGTAATGGATTAATGTGGTAATTCATAGCAGACCCGATATTTTCACTTGTGATTGTCGATTCAAGAATTTTTCGGTAATAAAAAGAATCGGTTTGTGAAAAGACAGATGTCTTCTTTTCCCATTTTACCGAATCAAATGTTTGAAGAATATTTTCGCTTCTTTTCAACTAAAAAACTCGTACATGTAACAGCAGCTTAAAAAAAGCTGCAGCTACAAGATTTTTTTTCGAAAGGCGGTGATACATTATATCACTGCTTTTGAACAAAACCCTCGCAACTGCAGCTTGTTTAAAGCTGCAGTTACGAGTTTTTTGTCGAAAAGCGACGATTTATAGGTATATATTAATAACACTATATATAATTTTCATTTCACGCAGCGGTTGTATTTGTGAAGTTCGCAGCTAGCCTACTCTACGAGGACCACAGTTGACTCGCGATGTCCGGATATCTACCAACCATTGTTTGTCTGATCATGGTCGTTCTTTACCCATCGCAAGGTAGGCCTACATTTACTAATGGACTTTCTCTTGAATAATCCGTGTTTACAGCCTCTCGATTACATAAAGGTCTAAACAGCTTAAGGTAAGACCTGGGCTTTGTGACCAATTTGGAACGAAATCTGTATGGTGCGAATAGACGATTTCAAGGGAGGGAATTTTCATTGCTCTCAAATTTTGAATTTGTGACTTTTGTTAGGTTTTTTGCCTACTCGTCATACAATTTAGAAATATTTTCATACAAATGCTCGGACGTACGGGCGTCACGAAATAAGTCGAAATTAACAATAACACAGGAAGTCCATTACCCAAGTCTTACCTTAAAGAGACATTACATTCCTATTTCATTTTAAAGGTATGTTTTGGTGCCAGGATTGTTTTTTCTAATGCGTTTAAGTGCTATAAGTTTTTTTAAGTTTTACAAATAAATGTAAGCAAAAAACGCTTTTAAAGTTGAGACGAAAATTACAAACTTCATTTACATGTGAACTGTGGCAAACCACAATTGATTTAATTTTCAGGGAAAAAAGTACATAATTCCTCGTAACGGTTATTTACTTTGGCTCGAAATTTTCAGAATTTTCATAAGAAAATGTGTTCTTTCAGATAGAAAATAAAGGTAAAAACATCCTTTGAGAAGATGTCTATGGAATGACTCTTTATAATGTTTCTTCGCCCTCTCGATTAACCCTTTCCCAAACGACAAAATTTTTGGGTGGTTCAATTCAAAAGCTGCTGCAGGCAACGAAAGGGGCATTAATCAGAATTGGATTTGTATACAATATAGCTCAGAAAATATTGAGGTAAAAGGAGAAAGTGCTGATTTTCAGCACTTTCTTCTTTTGCCTCAATGTTTTCCCAATTCTTTTCTAACAGGAACGTCAAAACCAGGTCTTGTTTGGGAAAGGGTTTGGTCTACTCAACAGCTTTAGGCCTGGGCATTATAATCCCACGACCACGTCAACATCACGTCTCTAGATATCCTGTACAATTACTTTAACGTAACGTCAAAAGTTGCGGACCAACGTTGTAACACGCATATCGACCGTTTTCCTACGTTAACGTTACGCGAAGGTGTAAAGAAAGTTATAACTTTCTCCAAAACATGAGAAATGACAAATTTTCAATGTTGGCCAAAAGAAAACATTTTCACAATAATACCAATACATGCATACATGAAAATAGCACCGTACAAAATTAACAATCTCAACTATCAATAAATAAACAACAGAATTATTTCGTAAGTATTGAAAAATCAAGCTCTAATGAATATTGAAAGTGAATATTTTACACCTGTACGAGAAATGGAGCCGTTTCATACGCTAAATATAACTTGTCAAGTATGTATATTTTTGTTATTTAGATATTTCTACTTGCGCAAATGTAAAAAAATAAAAATAAATAAACAAATAAAAATAAAAAAAAGTGAAAATACTTACTAAATAATCGTCTTCAAGTTTACTCGTTAGCAGACAAAAGATAGAATATTCTTTTAAATGGGGTCTACAACAAATGCATTAGAAAAAATGAAACTCAGAGACTAAATGCTGCAACATATTAGATGAAATCAATGAAATGCTTTACTTAAAAAAAATGTCTTCTATTATCTCAACGTTTTCTTATGCCTTGGTCAATGCTTTTCTTTCTTTTTTCTGTTACGGGTCTCAAATTTTAACCTTAAGTTGCGTAGACCACAAATAGCAAGATAGTCAAACAAACAACGATAAAACAAGTGGATCTAGAGCATCGATACATGATCGTAAAACGCCATGAATAGTTCTTCACAAATCAACATGACGTCAAACCGTCAAAAACGCGTTTTTGTGACATTTTTAAGACGCTACATCACACTCTATATCTTCACTAGTTGAAGAGATATTGATAAATGCATTTATTTTTTTAAAATTTTATCCGAGATGTATGTCGAAAATCAATTCAAATTCAAAATATTTTGATTTTCTTAGAAAAAAAGCTATATATGAAAAAATCACCCTTGCATTTGGGACCGTTTTAGTGAAAATGTGACATTTTTAAGACGCTACAAACACAATGAAATAATGATTTTCTTCAACTCCAATCAAGACAAAAAATTAACTACAAAAACTAGAGCTCAGATGTATGTCCCAATTTTTTTTATATTGATTTCTTATCGCTATTGGAAAAATAAATTAGATTTAAAAATTAGACATACCAAAAAAATCAACATGACGTCAATTCGTCAAAAACGCGTTTTTGTGACATTTTTAAGACGCTACATCACACTCTATATCTTGGCTAGTTGAAGAGATATTGACAAATGCATTTATTTTTTCAAATTTTATCCGAGATGTATGTCGAAAATCAATTCAAATTCAAAATATTTTGATTTTCTTAGAAAAAAAGCTATATATGAAAAAATCACCCTTGCATTTGGGACCGTTTTAGTGAAAATGTGACATTTTTAAGACGCTACAAACACAATAAAATAATGATTTTCTTCAACTCCAATCAAGACAAAAAAATTAACTACAAAAACTAGAGCTCAGATGTATGTGCCAAAATTTTTTATATTGATTTCTAATCGCTATTGGAAGAATAAATTAGATTTAAAAATTAGACATACCGAAAAGATCAACATGACGTCAAATCGTCAAAAACGCGTTTTTGTGACATTTTTAAGACGCTACATCACACTCTATATCTTCGCTAGTGCAAGAGATATTGACAAATGCATTTATTTTTTCAAATTTTATCCGAGATGTATGTCGAAAATCAATTCAAATTCAAAATATTTTGATTTTCTTAGAAAAAAAGCTATATATGAAAAAATCACCCTTGCATTTGGGACCGTTTTAGTGAAAATGTGACATTTTTAAGACGATACAAACACAATAAAATAATGATTTTCTTCAACTCCAATCAAGACAAAAAAAATAACTACAAAAACTAGAGCTCAGATGTATGTCCCAAAATTTTTTATATTGATTTCTAATCGCTATTGGAAAAATAAATTAGATTTAAAAATTAGACATACCGAAAAAATGACGTTTTTTAACAGCGTGACGCTACTTATCTCTTTCTTTCCATTCCTCCATAGTTTGTTTACACCATCCAACTGCCGTAAGATTTACGCTATATCTTCTGTGACATCACTGACGTAATTTGCCAAAGTTTGTGCGCTTTAAAAAGACTTACTTTTTATTCTATTGGGATTCTCGCGAGTTTGTTTGGTAATTTCTGTTACACGTGACGACGTCATTTTCTGCGTCAGAGTTTATTTATTTTGTTTATCAAATTGTCTGTATTCAAACAATGTTGAAATTCGACATATATTAATAAATTACAATTCAATATCTTTTATATGATACCAAATACATGTGTGTTTCTCAAATAAAAATAACAAATATGCGGTTTTAAACAGAAGTGCATAGCCGATTTTGGCTTGGTCCGCAACTTTTGACGTTACGTCTTTGTATTTCTTTATTTTTAGCATTTTCTTCACTTGTATTGATATTTTCCTGTACTTTTTTTCATCTGGGAAGTCATAATCGTGTTCGTATTTTGGGGGGTAAAGGGTCAAAACCCCCTAGAACAAAGTTAACTGTTGAGTTAAATTACTATCGAGTTACTCGGAGACAATTTAATGAATTATATTTTTCATGTTCCTTTAGGCACGATTTGTAATTTTCTCAGTATTCCAATGAAATTAATTAGGATTATGTTATTTTACAATAGGTCACGCTTTCATGTTCGCATGATAACGTCGCTTTTCAACAAAAACCTCGTAACTGCAGCTTAAAACAAGCTGCAGTTACGAGGTTTGTGTTGAAAGGCATTGTTAATCTAGTTTTTGCCATAGAAACCACCTATTTCATTTTTATTTGACATTAATCCATTTCAATTTGTTTAATTCTTATGAAAAAAACCTCACACGATACCACAAGAATCGTGTGCAAATGTTGTAGGAAATTATAAATCGTCGCTTTTCAACAAAAACATCGTAACTACAGCTTAATAATAGCTGCATTTACGATGTTTTTTTTGTTACAAAAAGCTTCGAAATGACAAAATGCAATATCATTGTGGGGAATTACGTGACACGATAAAATCAGAAAAATCGTCAAGAACAGAGGCGCGTTCTTTAGAGCGAGATTTTTTTAAGATTTCTTAAGATGTTTTAGATAAAGCGTTTTCAAGAATTAGATTCTGACTGAGATGTTCCAAATGCCCCATACTTCATACAAATGACGTCATGATGACATGGCGTCATTTGTATTAAGTCTGGAGCATTACCATGATGCCAACTCGGTCAATCTTCTTTTGTGTTGTTTCTACAGAGTTAACAGAGGGGTTCTGCATGAATTTTACTGTAATGGCGCCTCCCATTGAGCGTCTTAAAAATCTTGCTTTAAAGAACGTTTTATCCTAAAACATTTTAAGAAATCTCAAGAAATCTCGCTCTAAAGAACGCGCATCAGATAGAGTTTGGTCATTTTTATTGGTATGAATACTAAAAAATACAACTTATTCTCTACTGATCCTCTATTATCTATTAATTTATTATTTTTCTATCCATCATTGACTAAGCAGCCAGTCTACAATATTTCCAGTCTATTTTTTTTTTTTTTTTTTTTATTTTCGGACTGACTCATTTGACGCATCACTTTATCCATTTTTGGATAAAAAGCACTACGCGGTGCGCATAACTCCAAAATCCTGTCGCCAAAAAGTAGCAAGCAGAAAATTGCAACTACAAATACATTTGCAACAAAATAAAGTTTGATTTTCGTCTCAATTTCATCTAATAAAATAATTAATTCAAATTAGATTATTCATTTTACTCTATGCAAGCATATGAAGCAAATATGCCGCGTGACAGAAAGTCATGAGGAAGTACCACGTGTATGCATTTTATGGGCGCTGACATCTTGAAAGTAGTTAACCCAGAATGCCCACCAGAGATAGATGGTAATCGACAGGTGGCGACATCTATTGGTAGATATTGTTCTATCCATTTAAAAGAATCATTAACGGTGCAAAAACCGGAGATATACTTTACGCGTCTACGTCATTGTATTAGACATAATCGTTGCTAGGCAACAAATAAAATCCGTTGAAAAGTGAAGAAGTGCGAAAAGGCGGACTAACAACTAAACACATAC
This sequence comes from Fragum sueziense, assembly GCA_963680895.1. Classification (NCBI taxonomy): domain Eukaryota; kingdom Metazoa; phylum Mollusca; class Bivalvia; order Cardiida; family Cardiidae; genus Fragum; species Fragum sueziense. Next base: position 36,691,203 of record OY804602.1, read on the forward strand.
ACGATTTATTTGGAAATCTAAAAGAAAAGGTGTCAAAGGTTCAAAACTGTGTCCAATTCTGTTTTTCACCCTTTAATGTTTTAATCCTTTCCTAAACAAGACCTAACTTTTACGTCACTGATACAGAGAGACTGGGGAAACTTTGAAGCTAAAAAATAATTATCAAATGTTTCTCCGTTTCCCTCAATATTATCTTTGCTGTGTTTTACAAAAATTCTATCTTTTAAATCAATACCCACTTTGCCATCTGCAGCAGCTTGCAAATGGCAATAATTTTTTGCTAAAAATAGAATGGATTTATCGTTATTAATTGGTAAACCGTCGGTGTTGTTATAAAATCTCGTAACTACGGCTAACTGGATATAGTCGTTCCCTATTGCAAAAGAACCAATGTTTGTGTTTGCTGTTTCGGAGAAGGTTAGGTCTAGCTCGCAATAAATTACCTGACAGGGGACCCCTAGCTTACAGCTAGAGTTGCTCTTCGATGTCATTTATAGTGCGCTATACATGTAGCACACGTCGATACGAGTACAAACAATATAAAAAAGTGTCAAGATATATCATGTATAGTTGACTTGTGAATATCGCTTCAGATTACGTAGATTAAGTTATACCAATTCGCCTTGGTGAACCTTATATAAAAAAAATCACGTGTCGCAGAGGACACGATTAATGTCGAACAATTTATAGCAGTAAAACTATTGAAGTAAAAGCAGGAAAACGTCGCTTTCAACAATATCCTCGTATCTACAACTTCAACTAGATTTAGGTAAGAGGTTTTTGTTGAAAAGTACAGAAAAGATGTTCATATCTCTTGCACCAATTGTTTTTCGTTATATTGGTTCTTAGATATGCGCGTCCAAATCTAATACGGTCCTGATTAATGTACATAACAGCTTTGACAAAACCAATGTATAATATGAGAACTTATAAAATCTGCGCTTCGTTCCAAAAATATTAGAATTATGTAATTATGCAATAGAAGAAACAAGTTCTTTGTCAATGTAGGATGTAAAACTAACTAAAGAATACAAAAACTCATACAAGTATCTCGTAAAAGTGACAAATTTGATTGTTTATAGATATCCTGCCTCATCGACAAAACTGGGCGAAAATGACCAATTTTGTGCTAGACAAGAACTGCAGCAATACCAAAATTGAAAATGATGCCCCCGTCCCCTAAATCTTGCTTTCTGTACAGAGAAATCAATAAAAAGTCAGTCAATGACATAAAAATACCATGGTTCCAGCTAATTTCCCAACTATATTTGCCCACATGCCTACCTATGAAAAAAAGGCAAGCATTAGCGACACAAATCACGAAATCCACTGTTTTGCAATTCTACTCCCACGAAAACTGATGATAATCTGTGAGAGCCAGCCTACTTTGTTGCGAATTCGGAAATTGTCTCTATTTCACTCTTTTGGGGCGCTTGAAGGACCAGCAGCTATCCTTATCTTCAATACTGCATTTAAAAGTGACATTTTACTAATATTTCATTGATATATTTTTGACCATGTCCAGTTAGAATATTCCAAATTGAATCGTAGAAAGGCGCCTAAGTGATTTATACAGGACTAATGAACACTTTTAGTGGAGCGGGAAACATCTCTTTTTGACAAAATAATGCACTTCCGGATACAAGTATGAGACTTTCAGAATATGTTCTTGAAACATTTATCTTTAAAATTTTCTCGTTAGCCATCTCAATTTTTTCCTTTTTCAAGATGGCTACCGCAAATTTCAAGATGGCTGCCAAATCTACTGTCTTGGCTTTGAGCATGGTCAAACCTTTTCCTATGAAGCTATATCTGAGTGATTTTTTGCACTACCAAGGCACATTGGTTAACGCCAATGCTGTGAAACTTAACTTGAGGTTCTACATAAGATATAAAACTGTTTTTGTGAAGATTTATTACCGTAAATTGCCTACATTTTGGTATAAACCAACAAATCATTTCCAAATCATCCATCATCCCCCTTTTATTGAAACAGATATATCATAAAGTTCAGAATATATATACTTTAACTTCAGGGTATATAAGAAATATTTAATTGTAGGAATTGCATTTCAACAAATAGTCTTTGTCAGTTTAACCCTTTTCCAAACAGCAACATAATTAAGGGTGACCCAAATTCAAAGGTGTTGCAGACGACAATTTCAAGTGCATGGAATTCATTTTTGTTTTTTATGCCCCCATATCGAGAGATCGGGGGCATACTGTTTTACTCCTGTCCGTCTCTCTATCTGTCCCTCTGTCTGTCCGTCTGTCTGTCCAAAAACTTAACATTTGCCTTTTCTCCAAAGATTTCCACATACAAAGCTCAAATTTGGTATGTAACGTAGGTTTTCAGCTATTGCAAATGATCACGCACACAAGCATTTCTAACTTATTCCAGTGTAGCCAAAACACGACCTGCCCACCAAGTAACAACATCTACTCTTTTCAAACTGCTTCGGCGTACATATACACAGTATCAAATCGACAACACTGGCAGTGACACAGAAACTGAAGGTTTGGAATATTAGCGAACGAAGGAGGAGAAAGAGCATCTACAGCTTAAAGTTTTGAGTCTGATACTGACTTTTGAGCTTCTCATCTTTGTATGTGTTTATGTGTTCTATTAGAGAAATAAACTTTGAACTGTACAGAGTCCTTGTCTGAACTTGTGTCATTTTTCTTTGCTTTAGATCATACAAACTATGATAAATGGTTACCAGAGCAGTTGCGGGACATGACATTGATTGAAAGAAATCACCACAAATGACATTGGCGTTCAAGAATGGTAATTTTAAGACTGAACGTAGGTTTTCAGCCATTGCAATTGATCACCAACACAGCAGAACAATAGAGCAATAAAGGGTGATGGTGGAGCAGCAGGTTTAACTAAAGACCCAGCTGCTCTACGTAGATGGATGGTTTCGGGTCCAGAAATCAGCCGTTTTATTGAACAGTTTGATTATCAATATGATCCAGTCAGGGCACACTTCCGTCATCATGAAGATACAGAATCTAGCCAGGCTATCTTTCTGGAAAATGTGAAGCAAATGCTTACAGTCCTTCAGGCTTGATGAGATAGGAAACTCGTTTATGGAAGAAACAAAAGATCGGATAGTATTGGACCCGAAAGAAATTCTTGACATCAAAATCTCTGACGCACACAAACCGTTATTGAAACTTGGGAAGGAACAGTATAAAGGATTTGCAAATGTGTTGTCAGATGGGACAGCTTCATGCTATGACCGTCTTAAGAGAAACAAACTGCCTCTCTTGTGTAGGAAATCTAAAACAGATGGAAGTACCAGCACATCAAACGATATCAGCCTGCGTGTGTTATTTTCCCGCCTTTTCATTTCATCTCATGTCAAAGTCGACAAATTGACTTGAATGAATTTTTCATGCACGGGAATCAGAATACCCTACCATCACTAAGTCAAAATGGTTGCTTGAATACAGGGACAAAGTCTTGTAGACATTCTTCAGACAGATATAACCATACCTGATGCAGAACCAGACGCAGGTCTACGTAATCATCGTCAATGGTGCTGCATTAATAAATCAAAAATATCCTGGAGCTGCACAAACATTTGATGACTATGCTACAGGAGTTGTCTTGCCAGTACTTCATTCATACTCTAGAAAATACCATAGGACAGATTTTGTTTTTGATGTTTACAAATCTGACAGCTTAATTCATCAACAAGAGAGAAAAGGGGAACGGGTAAAAGGCGGAAAGTATAGGCAGTACAATCCGAGTGCTTAGCAGCTTGAACAACTTCTTGTGCCATGACGATATCAAAACCAAGGTTTTTGAGTTTTTTGTATCTCATGTAGATCAAGCTATGACCATAAATACAGTCATCGTCACAAAAGGAGATGTTGTTAGCAACACTATAGTTTTGTAAACATGAGGTGTCTCCGTGCACACATGAAGAAGCAGATACAATGTTTTTCGTACATGCTAAAGATGCCTCAAAGAAGGGAAACAAGAAAATAATTATAAGCAGTACAGACACAGATGTAGTGGTTATAAATGTTGCTTGTTTCAGTGACTTAAACATAGAAAATCTCTGAATTGATTTTGGCAAGGGAATGGATTTTAGTCGGATCCCCATACATGAATTATGCATGTCTTTAGGCCCAATGGCAAAAGCCCTTCCGTTATTCCATGAATTCACCGGATGCGATACGGTATCTGCTTTTCGGGATAAAGGGGGAAAAGTCTCCATTGCAAGCCTGGAATGTGTCAACATCAGAAGATGATATGCTTGCTCTTGAGCAATTGGTGGTGGTTCTATATGATCGGTCGAGTACTGAAAAGCAAGTAAATGCAGCTTGATTGGATATTTTTTGCGCGGAAACAGAAGTCATAAAAATTGATACCACTCTCCCAGTCAGCCCTTACAGAACACATCAATAGAGCATCACACCAAGCAGGCCATGTATGGGGCCAAACATTAATCCGTGAACTGGCTATTCCTATTCCTGCTGAGTAAATCTGGAGGAAAAAAGCTCTTCAGAGTTGGCAACCCCAGTGGACATTATCACCAGCAATTGCAGCTTCTTGTCAAGAATTCACTAAATGTGGCTGTAAGAAACGTGGCTGTTCTGGGAACTACAAATGCTTTCAGTCAGCTCTCATCTGTCCAGCACTTTGTAGTTGTACGTGTCAAACAGACTGAAGATGAGTGGTAGGGGTAGGAGTAACGGAATTATGAGCGCTGAAGAAGTAAGGGTAACAACAGTCTCAGCAGTTGTCAAAGTAGTAGTATAAGCTGTTTTTATTACGATTTCATCGCTGTTGTCATAAAATGTTTAGTCTAAAGCAGCAACACCCAATATTGATTAAGTTTGAGCTAAGCAGTATTTGCAATCTAAACATGGCAATCATGTATATTCTAATTATTGCTATTATTGTTATCATTAAAATCATCATTTTTATGTTTATTGATTATCAAAATTTGTGCCATCTGCAACAAACATTGCTCAGCAGTTTTACATTTTAGATTTAAAGTTTTGTAATTATAGTGTAGTCATTATTTCTAATCTTTATGATTGGAACAAGTAAACTGCCTTTCTAAACCAATATGGATTAAGTGTAAACAAAGCAGCACTTCCAACCTAAACATGGTAATCATATAAACTGTGAGTTTTGTTATCATTGTTATCATTACACTCAACATTGATCTTTTTTATGTTGCTCATTATCAAAGTGTGTACCATTTGCAATAAATAATACCCAGAAATTTTGCATATTAGGTTAAAAAAACAATTATGTCCTAGTCATTATTTCTAGCTATTATGCTAGGTACATGTACATTGTTTTAAGCCCCATACCCCACCCACCCAACCATAGCGTTTACCAATATAACTAATTTTCAGTGATAACTTCACTTTATATTAATTTCAGTGCATGATTTGATACAAAAGGAACTGATCAATTGTATTAAATTTCGTTTTATTTAGAACGAGAGGGTTTCTCATTCTCAGCTTTTTTCCCCGAAAACTGTCTATTTTGCGATAGTGTGACCAAATTTGAAGCCATATTCATGATACAAATTGCTCAATTAAACTTGAAATTGTTATTTTTTAATTGTTCCAACCAAGAAATATTTTTTGCCCAGATTTTTTTTCTATGTGCGGGCAAAACCGTATTTCCCTTAAGTAGGCTCATTCTGGCGGCCATCTTGGATTTTAGAGCCGCAATCTTGGATTTATGGCTAATTTTGATTGGCTAACGAGAAATTTTCAAACCATCCATGCTAATGAGCAATTGTGCCAAGTGGCATGCTTGTATCCAGAAGTGCACTATTTTTGTCACTTCCCGCTCCACTATTTAGCTTGTCTACTGATGTTATAACAGATCTATCACAAGTATAGGTATTAACAGCTCACCTATACCACGTGTACATTTTAAGCGTGATTGCTTATTTTTTGTTCTAGTTTCGTGCCATTTGAATTCGTTCCTCGCAGGTGAGGATTCCACCAATCTGATTAAAATCCGATGCTAACTTTTCACTTTTATCTGAGACGCACCCTTGGGGATCATCTTTTGTGACCCTTGGAAAACCTCAAATCGGTTTTCCCTTTTCCAAGCGGCATAATTTTAGGTTGTGTGAAATTGAAAGCTGGTACAGTACACTGTACATTTGTAGTCAACATGAATCTAAAAAGATAAAATTTGAGCTTAAATGTAGCATTGAAAATATTGAGACATTACATTCAAATTGGACTCATTAAGCATTGCAACACTATGTCATCTGCAAATCTTTCTAACGTATATCCGGATCAGAAATGTTTAACGTCTGATAAAAGGGTTAAGGAGCGGAAACAATTGTCTGCTGTCCGAATATTGTAATCATATCTCCGTCCGGCCACGTCCGTCTTGAGATCATGATATTTACGCGAGAACAGATTGGATCAGCCCCTAGGGATTCAGATTATCATTATACTGTAGTACCGTAATATAGACGTATAATATCACTTATTTGTTCTCGCAACAAGAAAACACATTTGAGACGGGATCCAGGAAAATGAGGCTTAAAAGATCGTCCCCTGGGGATAAAGATTATCATTATACTGTAGTGCCGTAATATAGAACTATAATATCACTTATTTGTTCTCGAAAAAAGAAAACATTGTTGAGACGGGATCCAGGAAAAAAGGGCTTAAAAGATCGTCCATTGGGGATCAAGATTATCATTGTACTGTACGTAGTATCGTAATATAGACCTGTAATATAACTTATTTATTCTATGAAAGAGAAAACAAATTTGAGCCGGGATCCTTGAAAGGGGGCCTTCAAGGGACAGTCTTCTCGGATTATGGGTTATCGTTATACTGTAGTGCCGTAAAATAGAGCTAGAACTATAATACCACTTATCTATCCTGGAAAAAAGAAGGCACATCTTAGCCGAGATCCAGAAAAAGGCTTTTTATGACATTCGTGTGTGAGAACAACATGGATCTTAATCAGCCTGAGTATACACACAGGCTGATTAAGATCCATATTGTTCTCTTACAGCTTCTCCATGGCCAGTCGCAATTGAAGAAAACATATGGGTACTGATTAGGCTGTACTTAGTTACAAGCTAATATAAATCCACATTAGTCCCAAATACCAAATGTACAGTGCATTGAATGATTATAGAGCATAGAATCAACTATACAGACTCTATCTGACTTACAGTTCGCTAGCTGTTCTTTGGAGACGGGGGCGTGGCTATGTATAGACGTCACATAAACTATCCGTTGTAACGTTGTAAAGTGACCCCCATAGAATACTGATCCCCCTGCAGTCTCGTTTATGCAAAATATAACGGCAAAATTTTTTAAATATTAGTTACAATTTCATTGGTTCAAAAGGTAGGTCGTACACAAATGTCGGTTATTGCTATTCCCTGGCGTTTATACGTAACGTAGGACGTATTTACCGTTGGGACATTGTGTTTGGCAATGCTTACCGAAAGGTCTAAATAATGCCTTACTTGCAGATCTTGCTTCAATAATATTCACAAATGTAGTTATTCAGGATCATTTTCGCCTGAGTTTGCAGTCTGTTATTGCCATTTCCGAACGTTTGTGGAAAGTATTTACCTTTGGGTCATTGCTTTTGACCATGCCGACGGAAAGGTCTAAAAGTGTCCTATTTGCAGAGCCCGGATCAATTATATAGATATTCAGGTCCATTTTCGCATGTGTTTACAGTCTGTTATTGCAATCCCCGAACGTTTTACGAACATGTTTATCTTTGGGTCATTGCTTTTGACCATGCTGGCGGAATGCTCTAAACGATGTCCTATTTGCAAATGTCCATTATATAGATATGCAGGTTCATTTTGTCAAAGTTTGCAGTCTGTCCGCATTATTGCCCTTCTTTGTCGTTTAGCAAACTTGGTAACCCCAGGGGTAATCGCCTTTGGCCATCCTGACAGAAAAAAACGACAATTCGTGTCACGTGATTTCCTGACATGAGTTAAGCATTGCCTATTTTCCGCAATAGCTTTGAGTGACTTTCAAAAGGAACAACTTTAATTCCAAGCCACAAATTCCAATTACTCCATTTTGAATAAGAATGCAAATAATATCTCTTCGCTTTTTTTTAAAACCTCCTAACTACAGCTTATTTAAAGCGTTAGTTACGAGATTTTTAAAGAAAAGCATCGATATACTGTTCATGGACGTTTTTGCGTAGTTTGACGACAGTTTAATACTAGTAACGTGTTGCTGTGCTCGTAAATGCTTCAGGACGGCGGTATAACCATTAGCCAAACGACAAAATTTTAGGGTTGAGCAATTTAATGATACTAATTCAAAATTTTCAAAATTGTACATTAGTAGAGATAAGATTTGATAACAATTCAGCACAGAAAACATTGAGACAAAAGGCGAAAATACTGGTTACCAGCATTTTCTTCTTTTGTCTCAATGTTTTCATGAGTTTGTGCGTTCAATCAATTGCTGTTTGGGAAAGGATTAATTCATGTTAGGTTTTCAATGCCGATTGAGGCGAACATGTTGTAACTCTTTGATTAGGTTTCATTAGATTAAGATTGCAGTGAAAAGGCAGAAGGGGAGCCGCTTTTTGAAGATCGAACGTGTCACTTTTACCATTTCCTTCACGAAAAAAGTTTAAAGGGACCCATGCTACATGTAGGTTGTATCGGGTAAGAAAAATCTATTAAAGAAATAACGAATGGAATGGTCAACCAGCGAAGCTAGATTATTTCTGTCAAAGGAAATTTCAAATGAAGTTCATTAAAGACCTTCTAAATCAAGTCTGTAGGTATTTAGCTGACCCGCCATTTATATTTATAGTAACATAATTATGTTGGAAACTGGACCTTAAAAGATAGTGAAAACTTGGTATGAGCGCTAAAATTCCTTTCTTTTTGACCCTAGATAATACAATGCACCACACGACAATGCAAACCCTGACAGCCCTCATGTTGTTCTGATACCTGAAAAAACTAGCATGTGCCCCTTTAAGGGTTGTACGGCCTACGAACATAGCCAATCATTCTGTTTGTGACCGCGATAAAAACTATGTCTCATATTCGGATCACCAAGATCTACTCCTAGATTTGTTTACTTCTTGTTGTTCATTGTGGCATTTTTATTTATTTTTTTACATTTATCATCAGCGTTAGAAAATACTACGATTGCTCTGTACGATTACTATAGTATTTATTTTGATATTATACTTTCTAATCATACTAAATATGTGTTTTATATGAGTTTTAAAAAGTTCAAACAAGTTAATTTCTCATTTTAAGGTTGTAAAAATATCAAATTGTGTCACAAACAATGTTGATGTACGTAAAGTTAAAGCAAAAGAATGTGTAAATTAGTGCGAAAACAGAACAATTTTAGAAAAAAATGATAATTTCTCTGATTTCCTATTTCGTTTCGTGGAAGGCAAATATTGGTAGATGCACGGTATACCCTAAGTAATTTTGCTCTATAGCTTCAGCTTTTCTTTTTCATTTTTTTCTGTACTCTTGTTCTATTACTTCTATAATTATGTTGAATTGTCTGACCCTACAGCATGTATTCACCTGCACAATTATTTGTATAATGTATATTTATACTTGTAATCTTCAGATTTGGAGGAAATAAAGAATATGATGATGATGACTCGAGAAAAGACTATAAATGTAATACAATGAATACAATGATAACTACGACCGCCATAAATACTCGGCAAAATGTCGAGAAAATGAAGAAAAAAATTCTTACAGAGAAACAAGCGTAAATAGAAATACTAGTAATTAATCTTTTATTAAAAACCATCCGTTTGCTCGTCTTCATTGTTTGCTAGAATATGTCACAATTTTCATCGAAGATGCTATGTTGTTGGCTTAAACAAATGGTACGTTTAAAAATCTTTGATTTTCCTAATGTATGTAAGCCTGGTCCCACCCACCAACTTCCTGCTTCACCAAAATAGCATCGATTTCATTCGAAAAGCTCGTAATTGCGGCGTGTTTAATACTATAAATCCGACGTTTTTGGCATAAAAACTGAAATTGTATTCATTGTATTGAATAATTGTACAATGACCTGCTTGGTTACTTCAAACCAACCTTCCCTGGCCCATTGTGCGCTTAATTAATGCCTTAATACCATGTTTTCTGACAAAATGCGGAAACTGCAATCGAACTTAATTGTGTTTCGACACACTTTAATACGATCAAATACGATCAAAACCCTTTTACCATTTAATCATTGTTTGTGACTCGAAACGCTTAATACATTCCAAAACGAGAACACGTTAGGCTTTTCCAGTTTCAAAGGTATTGCAGATGACAACATTAAAATCAAGACAAAATACTGTGTATTTGAACAGTGATGATAGCTTGGAAATGGCTAAAATCATCGATGGAATTAAGACGAGCATGTGGTCTTAATTAACCCTTTACCAAACAAGACCGGGTTTTCACGGCCTTAGTAGTAATGGCTTTGGAAAACATTGAGACAAAAGAAGAAACTGCTGATAACCAGCAGTTTCTCCTTTTGTCTCAATACATGTATTTTCACAGCCAAATTTTACACTAATCCTCTCTTTACATACATTTATTTTATTTTTTATGGCAATTTTTGGAATGGAACACCCTAAAATTGTGTCATTTTGGAAAGGGTTAATGATGACCAGACAGCACATATGAATGGGCTAATATATAATAACACGTCGTTGTATCGTGATATCAATGCTTCCAGTTTAGGTTGGGAGAATTTGTCATGACGATGCTTTGCACAGGAATTTTCTAACCGGAATAGTAAAATTTGTTAAGATGAGTCATCTACTGTAGTAACTAAAACAAATCTTGACAATATTTTCGCGAAAGTTACGTCATGCACATGTACATTCCCATCAAACACCTTTGCCAAGTACATGTATGAAGCAAATTGACTGGATTTGAACTACCGAATGCCTATACCAGAATATCGGCACATATCGTTTGATGAAGTGTCTTAAATTGTGATCAGAAAATTGAAGACTAAACCTTTAACCAAAATACAATTTTGTTCTTTTGAAAAAAAGAAATAATTTGACTTCCTTTTCCTTTTACCGGTATTCCTTTGATCTTAATTTAAGGCCACTATTTGCTTCTCGATTTTAAGCTAAATTTGACGAACGCCTACATTTTTCAGGCGTGATTAATCAAAGGGGAGGCCAGGTACTTAAGACGTCTATGCCGTCAGATTAAGGCGTCAAATGAGAGGTAATGTGACGCGAAAATATGGTAGCCCATAAATAATCCTTCGATCTCGAACTAAAATTAATGGTTTGATGAATTAAGTGATTAAGTAGGACTGAATAAAAGTCAAGGTTGGCCTATAAGTAACCAGTCTGTCCGTTTAGCTCATGAGAGAACATTGCCTGGCATTACTTTAGTGATTTGGGTTTTGTGATTGTGGGCATAAAAAAAATAACGAACGTGAGGATTTTATATAATCCGAGAAATGAAAATAGACGAGAGTAATTCTCGTCTATTTTCATTTCTTGGATCGTATAAGAGTCTGTTTTAAGATAAAAACAAATCTAGTTAATTACCAAGAATCATACACAATGAGAACAGATTAGACTTAAATTTGAGCTAGTAAAGATACAAAAAGGATATTTATAAACCGAAAATGGTGTTTCAGAAAACTTTGTATATATGGACAGCTTTAGGTGTACTAAGTTTCGTCAGAATCTGTCTATCTACGGGCTGGATTATCCCAGTATATGATGTACGTTCACAAGAACGATTCGCGTTCGCCGAAGATTTCTTGAGGCTAATTCTGCTAGAACAGAGCGAGGCTGTGGGCGGCCAGTTTCTAGAATATGCTCTGGCACCACTGGACAAAGAAGGTAGGAATCAAAATTATGGAAGATTTTCTGAAATTGTTGTATCATGTGAGTCCCCCACCATACAAAAAAATCAACAATTTCATATTTTCTCTCGTTGTGTTTTCAATAAATCTTTTTCAGAAAAAGAGTTTGGGAAAAACAGTGAGAGAAAATATGAAATTGTTGATGATCAGCAATATCTAGTTTTCCTATAAACTTTCAGTGCTTTCGAGAAGAAAAATAAATATGATTTGTTGGATTTCACGGATGACAAAGGATACAATGTATCACATTGAAAGTACCCTCTCTTTTGGTGTTCTGTAAATGTTCGGGATTTATATCAAATTGTAGCGAAATTGGGAAATCGGTTAGTCTTGTGGATATTTCGTTAATCTATCTTATCTTTCTAATTTTGATATTGCTGTTTTTCATTACAAAAAAGCTAGTAGGCTAACTGCAACTGGTTGTGAGTTTTTTGTTGAAATGTGACTATATGTAAGTGCAAGGAAGTTATGGTGCGAAAAGAAGCTGCGAAAAGCACAATTTTGAAACAAATGCTACTAACAGATAATTACTCAAGAATATGATATTAATATCTTTGTTCTCATAAATCATATTCTAGCGTGCTTTTTTCATCACCCACTTTCCAAACAATCATTAAGGATGACGTCCATTAAAGAAAAAAACTTTAGGTGTACTAAGTTTCGTGAGAATCTGTTTATCGACCGGATGGATTATCACAGTATACTAATGATGGTACACAGTATAGTCCTTTCCTGAACGTTTTAAACATCGTTGTAGAAAAAGTTATATCAAATCACATCTGCTGGATCTAAAATGTGGTCAGACTCTAATTTTGACGATTAAGTATAGCGTTATGACTGTCGGGACTAAATTGACCAAACGCCAATCGACAGATCGCTCCGCCCAACATAGAATTTAAGGCAAACAATGTGCATGTGGTCGGTAATAGGGAACGATTTTATCCAGTTAATCGTGACTTAAATTCGGACAAACAAAGTAGTATTTCGTAGTTGTTGGTATAAAATCTCGTAACTACGGCTTTATTTAAGCCGTAGTTACAAGATTTTACAACAACACCGACGCGGTTTATCAAAACATAACTGTGAACCTAGTCTATTGTTAGCACAAAATTCTTTGCCATTGGTATGTCGATTGTTTTGATTGTCAGTCGATAAATCGATACAAAACCACGTGCAACGATGAACAATTGGGGCATAACATTTTTGTGATTGTCCATTGGCTAATCGATGTTTTTGATTGACAGTCGGCGTTTGGTCAATTATTTGAAGCTTGAACTACTAGTGCATATAAATACATGTACAAATGTATGTGTTTTCGATTTCAAAAAATGTAAATTTACGAGCGACATCAACATATCAAAGAACGAATTTCATCAGAGAAAACTCGGATTATTGTCGATATAGCTTGTAATCAAGTAAAAAATAACACAAAAAAGTTTGCCGAGGCAGAAAATTTATTGAAACCAAAAAAAGACTGTACTTTTCCATATAATAAATTGCTGTTTTCCAACGAAGAACTCGTAACTGCAGCTTAAAACAGGCTGCAGTCACGAGGTTTTTGTTGAAAAGCGACAATATGATAAATATTACGCGATCTAGCACCATCCCAGATAATTTAAACATGAATTATTCTGTTTGATCATAGTGTCACTTTTATTACAATTGTTCAGTTCGAGTCAACACTGTGTTTAATCTATTGTCATTCGAACTTATGCAAATTGATATGCAACGATAAGATAATCCGCTTGATTAATATGGATGAAAAATCATTTCCAAAAGGTATAAATTCAGATTTTTCTTTTAAAAACGATGCTTCAGGTGCCAGATTGTGTGGAATTATAATAAGCATTTTTGAAACGCACTCAGGCTAAAGGTGCAAAAGATTGGTTATCAGTTTATTTGCTTCAATGTATTCCTTATGCCTTTTTATTAGATGAGTCAAAAACTTCGTTGTTATGTTAAGGGATAAGGCAAATAATCCCTTCCCTAAGAGAAAAAAAATCAGAATGTCACGCATTGGAAGGCATGTTATGAGGCAAAAATAAATATTTAAGAATTAGAATGAGTTAAGTATGGAAAGTTGTTCTTATGGCACTCACCAAGTCGAATGATAAGAAATCGTTTCATAGTCCTGCAAAACTTACTGCGTGCGCAGATCCAGGGGTGGGACCGGGGGTCTGGACCTTCTCTCGAATTTCTAAATTTATATACCGATATAAAATGGGGCCTTATGCGCCAATGCAGTTTGGCCATACCTAGAAATACGAGTTCCCTCTGGCAAAAATGTCTGGATCTGCACAAGTGAAGTCAGACAAGAGCAGTGGCAAGACTTATGCCCGACGTGTGGGTGTTGCATTGTAAATACTGCCATGACTGACTGACAAATAATCATTAAGATGGGAAACAATTAATCGTATAAGACAAACAAAAATATTAAAACAACAAATAAATGAGCCGGGATCTGGAAACGTGCTAGTATGGCATCCTTACGTCAAATAATTCGAAAATGTTTTAATGTAGAATACCCGTAATGTGGTCATTTTGAGATTCATAAAACATCGATATTTTTCGAGCTGCATCGTTACATATCCGAACATATTCGTGCGCGGTCGAAAACATTCGGCGGTGGAAAGTTCCACCGCCGAATGTTTTCGACTTCGTCCGAATAATTCCGACGTCGCGCGAATCTCATTAGGGCTGCACTACCTTAAATACGAGTTGTTGGAGTTCTGCAGTAGCCATGCTTTAGCCTCGGTCAGACTAGGGCCATGGCCCTACGTGTGGGTGTTGCATTGTAAATAATTATCGCCAATACTGACAAACAATTGTTAGGAAGGGAGACAATAAGTCGTTGGTTACTTTCAAAAATGTCGTAACTACAGCTTATTCAAGCTGTAGTTACGACATTTTCGAACGAAACCGGCTAAATTGGTCGCCATGAAAAGACATAATTCAGCCTGTCAATCCGTGTTTGCCTTTAATTCTCTTGTCTGTTTAGTCTGGGGTGAGCCAACAATTCTGCCAGACCGTCGATAAGCAATGAATTTTGTACTAAAGATAGACTTGGTTTACGTTATGGTTTGATATACCGTCGGAGTTGTTACAAAATCCCGTAACTACGGCTTGAACCAAGCCGTAGTTACGAGATTTTATAACAACACCTACGAAATGATATTAGTTTGTTTGTCCGAAAGTACGCCACGATAAGCTGTATAAAATCGTTCCCTATTCTGCCAGACCATCGAATTGACAAATTTCAACCTTTAATCAACACTGACAGTCTCGCCCCTCAAAATCCATTCGTCCCCGAATTACTTCGTCCAATATCGCTTATTACTCTCATTAAGGGCCCCCTAAGTTATTTGTGTTCGGGCTATTAGAGATATTATATTTGTGTGTTTGTATGTAATAAAGGTCCGTTGCACTTCTTTTCACATTTCACTTCGGCCGTTGCACTTCATTCCTCATCAATTTATTGAATATTTCACATTGCTGTCTTATCCCTATTTCAGAACGACACAAATTAGGGCAATCTACATGTAAATTGAACGCTTGTACACACGACTAATAGATGTTATTGTGGATAGGGTTTGCGTAATAATGGAAATATTGGGGCAAAATGAGAAATTGCTGATTATCATTCGGGACGTCAAAACAACGTTTTGTTAGGGGAAATATTTTATTATTTCCAAATGAATAAAGAGGGAGTTCACTTTCACAGAGGCTCTTTCATTTCGGCTCTATCATGATTTCGTAAGGACATGAAAATAGTGCCATTTCAATTAGGAAGAACATGAAAATAGTCCCATTTTAGTAAGATCAATACTTAAATTTGAGAGAACTTATGGTACAAACAGAATATTATTTTTCTTCGGTAATGTATAACACAATAAATGAAACAGTTACACAGTAATTAAAGACGTTATCCTTCGCCAGACCACGATTCTTGGACTTAGATAGCCGAGCTAGCTCCTTGCAGAGATGATATGTGAAGAGCAACGAACGATCACTCTGCGGGGAGAATCGGTGTTCACGGTTCTCTCAAATATGAAAATCAAATTTAACTTTACCCCATTTCCGAACTGTTCGAATTCTAGGCGGATAAAACTAAAAAGTGTTCAAGAAGTCGGAAGTCTATTTGCAATGTAGGCCGTAAACATTATTTTTGTTTGTGAAAAAGTTATTACACTTCGATGAATTGGAAAAATATCCAATTTTGGGTAATTGTAACATGCTATTATCGACCTTCAATATCAGATTAAAAAAAATCGGTAGCATAAAATTCATTTTTGTCAACGTATCCGAACCTATTCGGGCGCGGTCGTAAACATTCGAAGGTGGAAAATTCCACCGCCGAATGTTTTCGATCGCGCCCGAATAATTCCGACGTCGTGCGAATCTCTCATTAGGGGTGGACTAATCCGACGACGACGATATATAATACGTATTCAGGCATTGATAAAATACAAGCGAAGATTCTCAATGCTAAACGAATATGTCCATTTGGCATTTCTCCATAATTATATAGACAGTTCTTTACAATATTCATTCACATCGTTGCATTTAGATAAATACATAAAACATCCCTACTTTTCAACAAAAACTCATAAAACATCTCTACTTTTCAACAAATAGCTCGTAACTGCAGCTTCAAACAAGCTGCTGTAAAGAGGTTTTTGTTGAAAAGCAATGATATCTGAGTCAGGATTTGGTAATATGACTTGCAAAGCATTTGAGACCAAGGCAGATGTAAATCAGTTTGTAGCAATGTTCAGTAAATGTTTGTCCTTAACATTGGATTATTCGATAAAAGCCAGAATTGCAAGATATAGTATGTTTTTTGCACAAGGAAATTCCAGAATTCATTTATCTTATACCAATATGTGACATATTACTGCAATTCTTCAAAAAGCCTCGTAACTACAACTTTAAACAAGCTGTAGTTACGACGTTTTTAAGGACAAACGACGAATATAGTAATATGGCAAATATTTTACTCATCCCAAAGTACAGTGGGTGAAAATTGAGTTTAATGCACCTATTTTGCCTTCAGATGTTACGCAAACGATTTGAAGATTTTATCATTGCACGGAACAAAAACATTAATTCTAATTCAACTAGTTTAGTGGCGGTAATACAAAATGATTGTGTCATTGTTCTAGACAAATATATCGATGCTTTTCTTCAAAAACCTCGTATCTGCAGCTTAAAACAAGCTGCAGATACGATGTTTTTGCAGAAAAGCGAGGATGTTGCATTCTCCTACTCGAAAAGAATACTTCTATTTCAAACTTGACCTTCGAGAGATTGAAATGCATTTAACCCTACTTTTCCGTGAAAAAAACGACAAAATTTTAGGATAGTCCCAATCCCTATATGACGTAGACGAAAAAATGATGGTACCATATGTGAAAAATATACTCCCCGTCATAAAAAAAACTGGTCACCTGAAAAATGAAAAATGCTTCCAGGCATGTTGAAAGTATTTTACCATCGAGGTCTAAAAAACAACCACTGGAAATGTGTGCAAATATATAAAAAGATAAAGAATTATCAAGACTATGTCTATTTGAAAAGTGGCTACTTTTTATGACGGTGAGTATAGATTTGCAGAACTAAAAGGGGGTATTAGCTTTTCAAAAAGGCAATATTCTTCAAAGCTCACTATACCCTATATTGTGGGAACTCAAATGGAATCGTTTCAATGAGACGATTCAACGAGTACTCAAAACATAAGCATTGGTTTAAAAATAACAACTTTAGAATGGTTTTATCATTCTTAACTGTTGCTCCGTATGTGTTGTCTTTTGATATTTAATGTTAGATTTTATTCTCAGATGATAATATCGAGTGCTAAAAATCTTAGATAATTTTCTTTTAAAATACCCAATTTTTTCCATGGGATTATATTAGTTAGAAACATTTAGAATATTGGTTATCTAAACCAATATTCTAAAAGAAGGACTCGCTGTTTTTGAAAAAGTTAGATATGACAAATGATATTTTTTTTCTTTGTCGTATTTTAAAAAGGATGCCACATCTTAAGACGTTGGGAAATATACGAGTCATCTGAAGCCTAGTTTAATGTATCAGAAAAAGTTTAAATCTAATTTTTATACATAATTGTTTAAACTTCAACACTTAAATCAAATTAATTCTGTCCTCGCGGGGTAATTTACAGACGAATTTACGGTTAAATGGAATATTTTACGTGATAGAAAAGTTAATACGGTTATTCCAACTGCAAGAATGTGTTTATGGCTTTGCGTTGACAGGATATCGTCGTTTTTCAACGAAAACCTCGTAACTGCAGCTTGTTTTAAGCTGCAGTTACGAGATCTTCGTTGAAAAGCAGCGATATATATTTAGCCATTGGGAATGACTTTAACAGCAATTCCAGGAAACCGCCAATAACTTTGTTAATATTTGACCAATTTGACTTCCGTTTGAAGCAGGGTAAAGGTGGAAAAATACCAGGGATTATAATATTATAGGTGTGTTAGATCTTTTAAAAAGAGTCAGCTGGTTTGTCGTCAATAACATTTTATCAGTTATTTTTTTTAAAAAAAAATCGGTCGCATTCAGCAAATCCTTGGCGTTTTCTGCGTTCTCTGCTTCAATTTTTTTTCTCGAATTAGTCACGTGTTAAAGAGACTTCAGGTCAAACTCCACACAGCGACAATGCCTTACATTATCTCTGCAGACATAAAAATCACGTGACCATGGTAAAGTCACCTGGTTTCCTTAAGATGGCGGAAAAATAGTTATGCTTTTAAATCTTTTTTTTTTTTTTTTTCAAATCTAATTTTATTTTTTTGTTTGGATTGATATTTGACACCTCGTATTTGCAAAACATTACTAAAACCGAGTTTACTTTTTGAAATAAAAATCTAAATAAAAAAAGTTCAATTACCTAAAATCTTGGTAACTCAAGCTGTGCCTGCAGAGATCTATCCCAATTCATTTCAGGGAATATAACTGCGAAGGAGATTGACTTTAGGTGTTAAAAAGCATTGGAGATTATTAATAAGCAGAACATTTCACAAATATCGGCGAATGGTGAAACATTGTTCATGTTCGAAACCCAGTAACAGTTGTTTCGATAGTCTGTAGTTACAGCGTTTTGTGCTAATCCAACGAAAAGGGCGACCTTCGACAACTCATCCTTTCTCTTCTAAGAAAGCTCAAATGTTGTTTGTTTTGATTTGTTTTGTTTTGTTTGTGTTATTTTCACCACCAGCGCCAGTTGGACGGAGCTTTTTTTGTCTCTCGTCCCCATGTAGTTTCGAACTTCTATATCAATAACTCAGAAGCATAAAACCGTAAATGTTAAAATGAATTATAAGACTTAAGTTATTCTTCATCTAACACATCTATATTTCGACAGAGGAGGTATCAGTGATCCACGATGAGAATAATTTTGTAATTAATCTTTCCGTGGGAGAGAGATGTCGTCGGTGTTATTGCAAAACCTCGTAACTCTAGCTTTTATTAAGCTGGAGTTACGAGTTTTTGCAATAACGCCGAGAATATATAGCTTTGTGATGCAGAGATTCTGTCAAGCCCCGGATGAAAATAGACTAGAGCCTAACCCTAACACGCCTTGTCATGTGTTCTAGTCTACAGGGTTAAATCTTTTCTTTATGGGCTTTTCTTTAACCCTTTCCCAAATGAAAAAATGGACTTTTTTAATTTGATAGCTGCTGCACACACTAATATGGGTGGTTATTAAGACAGATTTTGTTATATAAAAGTAAAGAGAAAAAAATAGGCATAGGGAAAAATGCTCATATGATTATTAGCATTTTCTTCTTTTTTCTCAATGTTTTCAAATACTTTTTCTGTCAGTGACGTCAAAACAGGTCTATCGGGGAAAGGATTAAAAGGTAATCCTCGTCTCTAGATGAAGGAAAATACATTAACCCTTTCCATAACGGAATTTTTAAGATTGGGTCCAAATTGAAAGACAAGGTGCATATATCCTCTTCATTAATGGCAGCAACATTAAAGATGCATTCTCAACCATTTTTTATGTGATTATCTTTAAAAATAACAACACATAATTGAAATATGGCCTTTTATTTTTCTGTGTGCAAAATGTTGACTTTGTTAAAGCTGTAGCGGCTTATATCACGACGCATACAAACCCCATAGGAAATCAGTTTGTAAATATTGCTGTACGCGGTTATATATCGTCGGTGTAAATGCAAAATCTCGTATGTCGGTTCTAGCGATTTTCAAAGTACAAACTTGTGTGTCCAATTTAGACAATTTTTGCAGGTTTTGAGATATTATTACCGATCAGTACCAATGATACATTATTTATGAACAATATTTCCAAATTTCAAGTAAAACATTTCAGTTTGGGAAAAGTTATTACACTTTAATCCCTCCCCTTTAAATTTTCCCGAAAACGAGATACGAGGTTTTGCATTTACAACGACGATATTCTTATTACTTTTAATTACACGATTATCAATTTATGTAATTTTCAGTGTGAATCTTATTTTATGTCATATCATCTGGCGACTATAAACAGTCCAAATTAATGCTCAAAGCTAGCCGTTGTTAATTTTTAACTGGAATTTGGTCCTGTGAATGATATTGGATATTTAAGATATTGTTCCTGGTTCAAGAAGGCCTAATATGCCATAAATTCCTTTTCCCCCGATCTCGATTTCATGGTAGGCCCTATTACCATAATTTACATATGTTCTCTGTTTAAAAAAGATAAGACATTTTAATGGTTTTTTGCCATTGTGTTCAGCTGCTGTCGATGACCAGTCCATGTAAATATAACTGATTGATTGGGCATTAACCCATCTCTCAACTGCAATTATAGTATAATGGCGGCTGGAGCAGCTAACCATGAATTCATGTCATTACTCCTATCAGTTTTACTGCCACAACATATTTACCGAGCCTCCAGCTGCTCCTCAACAAAGGGTAACTATTCATGAAAATATGAAACCGATTTTCTATTATACGAGTTTATTATGGAAAACAATCTTAATCTTTTCTTCTATAAAAATAACTTTGATTAGTTGTTGTTGATTTGTCTGGAATATTAAAATGTGGTCTCTTTTCTACAAAAACGTCGTAACTGCAGCTTAAAACAAGCTGCAGTTACGTGGTTTTTTTTGGAAAGCATCGATGTAATCACGGTGAATGGTATAGGCAAAGGTCAATGGTAAAAATGTAATAAAAGTAAGCTAAAACGGTATTTACATTTAAATGTGATTACATTTTGCTTTCTAACCTTTTTCCAAATAAGACCTGGCCCCGATTTCTCGAAAATACTTAAGTACGTTCTCAAGCTTAAATCTGAGCACCGTGCTCAAATCGCACGAAATCCAAGTCAACTTCAATCGAATACCCGAACAACGTTGGAGAGTATTCCTTTGAAGTTGAGCATGTTCTCATGAATATGGACTAAAGTTTTTTCGAGAAACCGGGGCCTGCTTTTGATGTCCCTAGTTAGACCAGAACATGACAAATACACTCCCAACCAACCCATCCCCCCCCCCCAAAAAAAAACAAAAAAAAACAAAAAAAAAACAAAACAAAAAAACAGGAAAGAGAAAAAAAAGAATTTATGGATTTGGTTCTAAGGTATTCCATACATCATTACATGTAGAAACCAAACACCTCGTGCATCTTCGGCAACATCCGGATACACTCGTCGAAGATGGAGGTTCAATAGGGAACGATTTTATACAGTGACGTAATTTCGGACAAACAATAGTATTATCGTGGGTGTTGTTAAAAAAACTCGTAACTACGGCTTGGTTCAAGCCGTAGTTGAGAGATTTTATAACAACACCGACGGTTTATCAAAACATAATGGTAAACCCAGTCTAATTTTAGCACAAAAATCATTGCCACTGCACAAAGAAACTGCGTTTGTTATAGCATAAAATATATCTAAGGAGAGGGTGGAAATGTGCTGATTACATTTATCAGCTATTTCTTTTTACTCTCAATGTTTTCCGAATCCATTTCTACTAGGAACGTAAAAACCAGGTTTTGTCTTGGAAAGGGTTAAAATTGTCGAGCGTGTTTCATTATTATTATTTTGTTTCTTGTTTTCCCACTATGTTTTGTTCTATTTTTACAGGCTATATCATCAACGAAGACGGACAGGTCGTGCCCTTTAAAATCTTCAAAAAAGGGGTGAGTATATAGTAACATAGCGTCGGTGTTATTGCAAAACCTCGTAACTACAGCTTGATTAAAGCTGTAGTTACGAGGTTTTGCAATAACACCGACGACAGCATGTACGGGTCCAGGGGAAAGAACCGGGGTCTAGGTACCTGCCTCGACTTTGTTTAAAGGGCTTATCAAAGTGTTTTTAATTATAACTTAATATTGAGGCAAAAGGAGAAATTGCTGATTATCCGAAATTTCTTCTTTTTCCTCAATTTTTCTTCGATTTTTTTCTAATATGAACGTCAAAAGCAGGTATGCGGGAAAGAATTTGGAGGATGTCCGAGTGCAAATAAAGCCCCCCACCCTCTCTTGAAAACACCTGCCTCCATTTGGAACACCTCGGATAATGTCCATTAAAGATCGAATCATCGACACGGAAGTGTGTGTATGAAGAAATGTTTAAAACATCGCGTTTCTTAGCGGGAAGTTATTACGCTTCATAAAGTAGTTTTCGAGGTCATCCAAATGAACAACCATCGCAACTTACGGGACTTGCAGGATAAAATCATTTTAAAAAGAGAGGACACTGCAACTGCATACAATGCATTTCAGTATCATTGTCGCTTTATTGTTGACATTAGTTACGGACAAAAGTTTTCTGTTGCTGTTCTTTTCTATTCATAATCTGAAGTAGATCCACGACTTGCATCCAAGGTATGAATCGACAGAATTGTCCGTGGTGTTCCAAATGCACCTGCCTCCTCTGTCTGTATCCGCGCATGCATAGACAAAACTCACTGGTGGTGAACTCGGCCAAAGCGAGGGACGTTTTTCTCTACAATAAGGTATAGATATTTTGCGTTTAAATGTGAGTTTAAAGATTTTTATTCTAATGACAATGAATTTGTTCTAAAAATAGACCGGGTTTACCGTTTTGTATTGATAAACCATCGATGTTGTTATAAAATCTCGTAACTACGGCTTTATTGAAGCCGTAGTTACGATATTTTATAACAACACCGACGGAATACGTTGTTCGCGAAAAAACGTCCCTCGCTTTGGCCGAGTTCACCACCAGTGAAACTACAGTCGACACCCATTGTGTCGAAGTCACAATGATCTTCAAAATACCTTGACGTATAAGGATATCGACTTATCCGATTTTCGCTTAAAATGACATTTGACCATTTTGTTACTCATTATGCACTTTCATAATTCAGATTTGTAGGAAAATGAAAGAAACTACAATTTCTCTTCCTTTTCTTCTATATCTCAATGGTTATATTCTTTTCAAAAAAACATTGTTAAACGTTTTGGATATCCATTAAAGATGACCGGGCCAGATTATCTCTTTGACTTAAGCAGAAATTTGACTTAACCGAAGTCGACATAACGAATGTCCTCTGTAAATCTTTATGTGTTTCATATATATTATGAAATAATTTTGTTTAACGTTTTTGGTACCCAATAATAATGTTGACGGGACTAAATTTTCACTACGACATAATCGAAATTCGACTTAACTGAAGTGGACATAACGAGTGTCAACTGCAGTCACAATTAGTCAATTAGGCCTACCAAAAGGCAGTATTTTTGAATGGTACAAATTCTAAGGTGTTGCAGACGACAATTTCAAGTAAAATATCGAATGTTTTCCAAAGCCTTTATCTTTTTGGACGTCAAAAAGCGTCGTTATTTTTCTTAAAGAAAGTAAATGAGAGATAGAGAGAGTTACCACGGAGGATAATCACGTGATACAATATTTTCAGAAAATCTTCAACAATTTTGTAAATACTGGACCGATTTGAATTTGGTTTGAAGCAGAGAATACGGACAGACGTCATGCATTAGATGAACGTGGTTGATTTCTGAAAAATCAACTGATAAAAAGGTTATTGAAGATAAACCAAAATTTTGGTTTATCTTCAATAACTTTTTTATCACTTGATTTTTCAAAAATCCAACACGTCCAGCTTATTTCTGGCATTTTCCCACATTCTCTGCTTCAAACCGAATTCAAATTGGTCAAGTATTAAAAAAGATATTGAATATTATCGGAAATTCTGAGTCACGTGATTATACATCGTGGTTACGTCGAAGTTCTAGCTTCATACAGAGTAGTTCCTATTCTATTTAACCCTATACCAAACGACAAAATTTAGAGTGTTCTAAATTGGAAGGTGCTAAAAAAGACAAAATAATTGTTTATAAAGACGAGATTTGGGTATAATATACAACACAGAAACTTTTAATGCAAAACGAAATACTATTGTTATCAGCAAGTTCTCCTTTTATCTCATTTATAAGCTATTTCTACGATATGGAAATTGTTTGGAAAATGGTTAAACCAATTTTGTTTCCTCTTTAACTAATAAAATGTTAAGAAATCCATTTGGTTGTATGACCGAGTGAGGACTTTAATAACAAAATGGTGTAATTTCAGCAACGCCGGGGGACTAACAATTCCTATCTTATGTCATTTCGTCGTTTTTCAACGAAAACATCGTAACTGCAGCTTAAAACAAGCTGCAGTTACGAGATTTTCGATGAAAAACAGCTTTATGTCATTTGCGGAGATTTGCGTTGGAAAAGTAATCAAAACCTATCGAGGCGTATGATCAACGTACTGAATGATCGAAAATATGTGTGTTTTAAAACTTTGCATGTTTTATATTTAGGCATTGATAACTCGAAAATGCGTTTTTTATGAGATGTGTCCATTAACTCTTTCCCCAACAACTTAAAGTTAGGATGGTCAAAGTCGAAATATATTTCAAAAGACTAAATCGATGTAAATAAAGATATGATATGTGTAAGAATATATCCTAGAAAATATTAAGGCAAAAGGAGAAAATGCTCATTATCAGCATTTTCTTCTTTTGCCTCAATGTTTTTTCCAGGACTATTCTATCAGGGACGTCAAAACCAGGTTTTGTTTGGGAAAGAGTTAACAACACTTCTCAAGTACAGCGAGGGATCACGTGACACAACTTTGTCGATATTTTTCAATAATTTTGTTAATATCTGACTTGGAAAAGATTTGAAGCAGTGAAGCAAGGAAACGCATTTAAGAATTGCTGATTGCGATTATATATACTAGAACAAAAAAGATACGCAACCCCAATTTTTCGTAATATTTTCGACAAAATATGTTTTTAATGGATATTGAGTACATTTTTAATATACCTGCATCCATACGCATAGATATTGTGTCATTTTTTTCAGATGTCGTAAATTCATCACGTGATTCATAGTAAATTGTTAAAAACTGATTTCCCCCTGTCGTGGTTTCTAAATGACTACTATCATAACAAATTTTCTTCAAACACAAGCTAAAACATAGACCAAGAAGATGCCAAAGCGTTCATAGACTTCTCACTACCCTACGCATAGCACGGCTGTTCCAAAATCAGCGCCAGTCTGCAGTACGGATTTTGTTTGTTTGAAAAAGTCAAAATGTTGTTGCAAAGCATTGATGGGGCAACAAATTGACACATTTTCGAATGTTTACGTTGTTGGCTCTCAATGGGACCACAACTGAACGAGCACAGAACGGACGTGCAAGAGATATGACGTCTGCACGGTGTATAATCACGTGACTTAGAATTTCCGGTAATATTCGATAACTTTGTCAATACTTGACCAATTTGAATTCGGTTTAAAGCAGAGAAGGCGGGAAAATGTCAGGAATAACCTGGAAACGTGGATTTTTGAAAAATCCACTGATGAAAAAGTTATTGAAGATAAACACAAAATTTGGTTTATCTTCAATATTTTTTTTTTATAAGTTTAACGGTTTTCACGCTCATCTAATGCGTGACGGCTGTCCACCTTCTCTGCTTCAAACCGAATTCAAATCGTCAATTTTTAACAAAGTTGTTAAAGATTTTCTGAAATTGTTGCATCACGTGATTATCCACCGTGGTCTAGGCAGAACCGTATCATCAGGGTAACGCCAGCTACGGGATAGGTTTAAGAATGCAATGGAGACCGCTAATAAATCACATGGACTTCACAACATTCGAAAATCGGTCCAAACTGAACGAAAGAGAATGTGTTTTTCGACCTACATACACTTTTTTTTTGTCAAACTGTGTTGACGCCCGGTGTAAACTGGGTGTTTTCTTATTAATGGAATTTACTACAAACAAGATTTTGTGGAATTAATAAGGTGAAATGTTAATGCTTTAGATGTATTACATTTTGTTCAAATCTGATTTGTTGTCTTTGCGTAAGAAGGAATTGAAAAGGAAGTTGCGTTTCTTTTTTTGCCTAGTATATATTTAAAAATCGGCTGATAAACAGTTATTGGCGACCAACCAATACGCTATTATTCAACATTTTTTATTTTCTCTAAATGATTTTTATTTCAAATATGAAGTTGTTTTTGTTTTCAGTAACATTTGCTATGTCGACCGTAAAAAGGATTTCAACACTCATGCATCATCGAATGAAAATTCGGTGTTTAGCCTCAAATATAGAGAAAAGATATTGAAAGTTTGCGTGCAGTTCTACATTAGTTATCATTGTAGAAAACGACACAGTTCTAAAGCTAACCTGGTTTCCCCCACCTCTAAAAGCGCGGATTTGTTTACAAATCGTCGATGTAAATGCAAAACCTCGTATGTCGATTTGAGCGATTTTCAAAGTACAATCTTGCGTGCTCAGTTAAAGACAATTCTTGCAGGTTTTGAGATTTTTTTAATGGTCAGTATCAAAGACAAATCATTTACGAACAATATGTCCTTTCAAGTAAGACCGGGAAAGTTATTGCACTTATTCCTCTCCCCTTTAAAATTTTCCAAAAACGAGATACGAGGTTTTGCATTTACAACGACGATATGCAGATTCAACTTGTCTATCATATACTCATCTATGTGAACCCTTTCCCACACAAGAAGTGATTTTGACATTCTCAGTACAATTAGTTTATGAAAACCTTGAGAGAAAAGAAGAAATTGATGAAAATGAAATGTCAATACATGTACACTTGTCCTGATTGAGTGATGTTATGGCGTCAGAATAAAATTAATGTTCCTTTGTGATTTAAGTTGGAATAGAATGTTGTAGTAAAGAAATAGTTGGAAGGAAATTAGAAAATAGTGATCTTAGGCATCTTGTCCTTTTTAATTCCATGATTTGCAAAGCCCGTTCGATCAGATACTTAAGATTAGGTCTTCTTTGGAAAAGTTTGGTATCATTCATTTAATATCTGTTTTATTTTTCCTTGAATGCTGTCAGAACCATGTAAGTACGAAATGTTGTTTTATTTAATTAGCTAGGATCTAAAATATGATAGTTTTTGTTGTTTTTTTTCTCTTTTTTTTTTTTTCTTCTTTTTTTCTGATCAAGAACAATTTCGTTCCCCATTAGCCTTTTCTTCACATGTAGCAATAAGAGAGCAGCATGGATCCTGATCAGGCTACACTTTTTCTAGCACATGTCTTATCTGAGGTGCGTTCTTTAGAGGAGATTTTTTAAGATTTCTTAAGGTGTTTTGAAAAAAGCGTTTTTAAGACCGAGACTTTGACCGAGCTGTTCCGAATGCTCCATATTTATACAAATGACGTCATCATGACGTCATTTGTATAAAGTATGGAGCATTCGGAACACCGCGGTTTATGAATTATGGAGTGTTCGGAACAACTCGGTCAAATCTCTTTTATATTGTTTATAAATACAGAGTTGACCAAGGGGTTCCACACGAAGTATAGGGCAATGGCGCCTCCCATTGAGCGTCTTAAAAACTTTGCTCTAAAGAACGCTTTATACTAAAATATCTTAAGAAATGTCAATATATCTCAAGAAATCTCGCTCTAAAAACACACCTCTGGTTCCCTGGCTACAATGTAGGCTCAGCGCTTTCCCAAACATAAAGAATGGATTGGTCCAATCAGAAATAAGCTTCAGACGACAGAATGAAAGTTAATAAAGATAGGACACATTTTCTTTCTCCTTTTCTGTGCTATAATTTCATATTGTTTTTACCGTAAATCTACACTCGTTTGTGCAAAGTGGTAACATGTCAACAAGGCTCTATATTGATTTCAGAATCTGACTATATTATGTAGGTTACGAATCGTCGATGTAATTCAAAAACCACGTTACTCCAGCTATTTACAAGCTGTAGTTACGAGGTTTTAGGATACCACCGACGGAATATAATATGTAAGTTACGATAATGCATTTGTAAGTCGAAATTCTTGTTTATGATAATCCTCCATTACTTTACTAATGTGTATTATATTAGACTCTGTGCAAAACTGATGTATGTGCTAACACATATGACATGCATTTACATCGCTTTGCTATAAAATATCTTCAGACGAGCTCAAAAAGGCTAGTTTAGAAATGTATAAAATATCAAAATTATAAAAATATCTTGCTGCATAGCATTCACAATCATTATGGTATTGTTGTACGGCGTATAATTTCTATATCTCGTCTTAAAATATTTCTTTTGCATAAAAGTATGCGTGTTTTACCATAGGCACTTGGATTTAGGAATTTTAATAACTTACAAAAAATATAGTCCTATAATTATAATATAAATAATGAAAAGGTCGGACAGCGGCCATTTTATTTGGGTACGGAAATGAACTTTGTACCCCTGGTTCCACTTTCTTATGAGTGAAACATATCTTTGCGAAGGAAACCCGGGGTAAAAAGTTCATTTCCGTTCCCAAACAAAATGGCCGCTGTCCGACCTTTTCTTTATTTATATCAAAAAAGACTTTATTTATGTAAGTTGTTAGAATTCATGAATCCAAGTGCCTATGGTTTGTACGGGTTAGAAGACTTCATGCAATAAAATGACCAAGTCTAATTTGCACAATTTTCGAATTTCATACGTACTTCTTTCTTTTTGCAATTGTTTTTCTCAGTTTATTAACATTTTATGTTGTTCTTTTCGTTGTTATTATTATTTATATTTTTTGTATGGTCATATTATAGCTCACAATAAATGACATTGCTAAGCATCACCAGCTATTAGCAAGAGATGCTCTGCCGGGTCATTTATCTTGAGCTATACATTTAGAAACATTTGTAAAACTGATTTTACTTTATTTTTTTGTATGCTGCCACCACAGGGAGCACGGGTAAGTCTTTATATTTCATAATAAATGACCTGGCAGAGCATCTCTACCTTAAAGACCTATACAATTCATTTTTGTTCAAAATAGTTTTTATTCACAATTCAACAGGTAGGCCCTAATCACAAACAGCAATGAGTAATTTATAATGAAATTAAAATAATTTCGCCCCAGTATTTAACTAGAAATATATATATTTGATTTATCTTTTAAAAAAATGTTTGCAATACCCTAATAGTTTATCTTGCATTCACTATTATGATAGACAATATTTGTCTTAGAAATTGTGACGAAAAAAGATAGCTTGAGCATTTTATGCATTTGAATTCATTCGCATTTAATTCTTCATAATCTGTACATCATGTCACTTTATGCCAGGGTCATCTTTTAGGTAGTCCACCCCTCGTCGGAATTTTTCGTTTGACTTAGTAAACATTCGTGATGTATCCGATCTATACGGACCCAATACGAATTAGGAAAAAAAGACTGCATTTTCCGCTGCCGAATTTTCACGACGACATCAGAAAATGTCGACATCGGGTGAAGTACCTAAATAGGATGACATGTACAAAGATCTACATGACTGTATTGATGAGGATTTAGGACAGCAACATGTCGTCGGTGTTATTGCAAAACCTTGTAACCTTTAAACAACCTGGAGTTACGGCGTTTTGGAGTTACACTGACGATGTATTGTTTGAGCACCCTGATGTGCTTCCATATTGGTATAAGATTCCACGTTTTTGAACATTTTTGTCAATTATTCATCTCCAAATAATGATTTTATTTTTCCTTTTCAATCGTTCATATAGCTGGTGAGTAATTAACCTGTCGTAATGTTGTCGTGATTCTATGTCGTGTGCATGGGATATAAATCTTATTAAAATCCGGTGTTACCTGACACCTGACAGGGACCTGTAAGGGATCATCTTCTATTACCTTTTCTTCGAACCAATAAAAAAGCGCTTTCGAGATTCTGAAAACGATTTGAACCGAACTTTATAGGCCTGTTACAAGATATTTGATTAATTAGAGTACATTATAGTCGATTTCGATTTTTCTTAGATCTTAGAAGATGACCCCTTGCCTGTCATAACTAACTTTAACTTAATATAGGATTATCCGAACGACAATAGCCTATGACAGACCAATTATAGTTGAAAAGAGAAACGATGTGACAGATCATATCCAAAATAAAAGATCGTGGCAGAAGCTATCTATGTGTAAAATATCAAGACTCAAGGCTCTATATCCAAAACAGATACTGACCATATTTTAAAAATATTTTCAAAGGTATATCAATCATAAGGTCAAGATCACAATGTCAAAGGTCGTGACCACAAATGAAAGTTTTTAAGCAGGATTTACCCATGTGTGAAAATGATCTTATCGTTTATACGATAAAGACCAAGTAAAATCCACACAACGCGTCAACTTTCATGGTTTACGGAAAATGACGAAGATACATGAAGTGGTAGGTACATGTATAATTGTTATCGAAATACATAAAGATATCCTGCCTTTGTATGTAAGTTGCTGCCGTTGTTATTCTGTTGTTTGATGTATATATTTTTTCTTTTAACTACAACCCAAAATTCGTTTTTTCATGACATGTTAGTTGATATTGCCTTATAAGTGTAGGCTACTCAATTTAAATTTGGCTCATTAGATTGTGTCTGTTCTTGACATTTACAAATGAAAAGCAAAAAAAAGATATTGGCTTCTCTGAACTAAAGGAATAAAGATCGTTCGATTGCTTGCATTCAAAATTTCATATGAAGTAATTTGTTTTAAAAAAGAAAAGGTGATCAAATTAGCGTATGGCACAGTCAATTTGTGTATTTAATAGTCCCTTTCGAAATGTTCTGAATCTTTCAAGTCAGCTTATTCAAAGCTTCATTTACGAGGTTTTTTTTTTTTTTTTTTTTTTTTTTCAGAATGTTTATCTTGACGAAATCTGGGTCATTTTAAAAGTGGGTCATGTGTTTTTTTTGTTTTGTTTTTTTTTTTTTTTTTTTGGGGGGGGGGGGGGGGGGGGGGGGGTCTGAAGCGTTTTTAAATATCGTCCCTTGATTGCCAGAAGGGGCTATCAGCACTTTTCATAGTTTTGAGAAAAACGCGTTTAAAGGTTTTAAATGCTTGTCAAAAATCAGGTTTTTAATGGTCAAATACCATGTTTGGCCCATGGGTAGGACATGATAGCTACTATACAAATACATATTATCAACCTTCATTTCCAATGATTTACGCCTTTTTTGGTCAAAAAACGATGATAGCCCCTTCTGGCTGCCGGAAAAAATACAAAATACAGAGAATATGTTTCTGCCAAAAGGAGTCAACAGCAAGACATGTATTGTTCTAAAATCGTTTATTCTCATAAATGATATATTTTTGCACATTTTACTGTTTGTTTATGCTTTCATCAAACCACTATGAAACATTTCCTTCATTTTAGCAACTGATATGAAGAGTTTCTCCTTATATTCATTGGCAGAATTTCAGAGGGTCTTCCGCAGTCTTTTTAACCTCAGTACAAATAAATTCTGGATAAGCCTACTGTACATGTATTTGTATCTAGAAAATTTAATGAAATATTTCATCTGGATGGCTTCTTTGCACTTTCAACACATTGACCTTTTGCTAGTTTATTCTACTGCCATCAGCGCATGTCTTAACGCTTTCAATAAAAAAAAAGTTGCCAGTCCAATGAGTCCATAAAGATGCATCAACCCCACTACACATCTAAATGTAAATCAGTGTAATGTCCTTACAGCTTAAAAAGTACACACACATTCTCTTCAAAATGGTCATCAAATAAAGAGAAGTTTATGCTTTTCGTTTCAAATCTGATTGTAATGCATTTTTGTAATTACTATAATTGGTTACAAAAAATGAAAAAGAAGAAATTGCTCAAAAAGAGCAATTTCTTCTTTTCTCGTTATTTTATTCACAATCCTTTGCATAAATATTGTGTTTCAAGGTTTATCGAGACTTATTTAATTCGCCAATGCAGATTCAAACTTGTACGGAGAACCCTGGTACACTATATGGGTTATAACGTCTGACCATTTAAAATATGGTGTCCCATTGTTGCGGAACGTATATTGATGTCCGTTTTTTGGCGGGGATGCTCTATTACTGAATGCTTTGAATTGCATTCCACTTGTTTGTGTTTGGACTCCAAATGTTACTGCTAAATCACTTCTATATTAGGACGTGTCGATACAACTTTAAGCAAACCTGAGGCCAGATATCTGGTACTGTTCTGTCCTGAACAGCAGTCAGAACAGAGTATAACATGCTTATATATGTTAGCGGCAATAAGTAAAATTAGGCAATAAGCTTAATGCCTAGGCAATAAGGTATTGCCTAGGCAGTAAGCTTATTGCCTAAATCACTCTAGGCATTAAGCTTAATGCCTATGTTTTAAACCTATTGCCTGGCCAAAATAGCCAGGCAATAGACTTATTGCCTAACGATAAAATATGACTACTTGTTCGAAATCTTATTTGAATTTGAACATATTTCACAAATATTCACCATTATAGAGCTTGAAAACACACTGGTCGCTTTTGGCTCCTGCATTAAGTCATGAAATACCCATTATGTCATTATCTGGAAGCCATTCAAATTACATTTTAGTTAAATAAGATACAAAGATGAACTCTTTCCTAACCATTTAAGTAGGCTAGAAGCATTGACGCATTTACATTGATTTGTGTTTAACAAATTTATATTTAAACTTCATCTTTGAATTTATAGTATGTTCCGGACACAACTGATGCTTACACATGGTAGCCCATAATTAGACGCACAGACTATGTATTACCTTCAATGTGATGATTGACTAAATTATTTTAATTCACAGAAATACCCATGAACACAGTCTGTCAATGCCTAAACATAGCCATTAAAAGGGGTTGTAAAGTAGACTCAATTTGGGAAGAAATATTTCATTCAATGAAATTAATGCTTGAAAACTTTAAAATTGACTTATTGCCTAGCCATTTAGCCTATTGCCTGAATTTACT
Organism: Fragum sueziense; assembly: GCA_963680895.1. Lineage (NCBI taxonomy): Eukaryota > Metazoa > Mollusca > Bivalvia > Cardiida > Cardiidae > Fragum > Fragum sueziense. The sequence goes on from OY804602.1 coordinate 36,724,360, forward strand.
TATTGCCGCTAACATATTTTAGGCAATAGACTAAATTTGGGATGAAACATTTCAGGCAATAAGCTTAATGCCTGAAATTTTTAGGCAATAACTAATTGACTAGGCAATAGCTTATTGCCTAGGCATTAAGCTTATTGCCTGATTTTACTTATTGCCGCTAACATATATATTTAATGGTAGAGAATTCAGATGCGTTATTATGCAAGTAGAGATCTATGCATTTCTGATGATCCACGCTGGCCATGAACCTCATTCAGGTCCCTTTTTTGTCTGCCAGTAAATTCATCTTTCGTTTTCAATGCGTTTTTCACAAATTGGAGCATGGCGTTTTGCCATTCTAATGGTGTTTAAGTCAATGGTCGCTACATACAGAGTTTTGTGTTACATTTCGCATTCTTCTTTTCAGTGTCTTTTTTTATTCTTGCCTGTTCTTAAAAGTATGTTCTTTGACCATTCTGAAGTTTCTATCCGAAATAGGCAAACATCAGGCTGCCAGAAGGGGCTATCAGAAAAATGAAACTCATTTCTTTCTGTTCTAAGGAGTTTGTTGAGACAAAATTCTATATATTTAGTTAAATATATCACTTTTCGTTAATGCAATATTTAGACATATCATGTACGCGGACAGTAAAAATGTTTTTATCAAAAATTTAGATCTCGGCAGCCAGAAGGCGCTATCAACGAACTTCGTTAATAACTATTATGTTTCACCTATTCTGGTTACTGCTTTGATGAATTAATTGAAAACTACAGATACTTCATTGATATAAAGTGCTGATTAACAACACAAATAACAATATAAATTCACTTACCTTTTCACATAATAATAGCTTTAGAATATTCCGATTTGTTTAATATTTATGTCGCACTGTAGATCGATTCAAAATTACTGGGATTATTCCACTAATGAAGTTAATTGTCATGACAAATTCACACAATGTCCTTCTTTGCTTACATTAAACGTTTCCATAAAGCAAAACTTTAGGATGGTTCGAATTTAAAGTAGACGAAAAAATAATGTTAAAAAATTAAACCTTGACAACATTATACCATAGAAAATGTTCAGACAAACGGATAAAATATCGGTTATGGGCATCTTCTTTTTTTCCCTCAATGTTTCAAAAGCTTTTCTATAAGGACCCCCAAAACCAGGTCTTGTTTAGGAAAGGGTTATGGGACAATTATGCAGATAAAATGACCGGTTATTTGTTTACACGAGTCCCATTTATCAGTAAGGGCTATGCTGATAGACCCTTCTGGCAGCCCAGTTGGTGTTGATAGCCCCTTCTGGTCGGAAACAATCTGGCTAGTTGCTGATAGACCCTAATCATGTTACGCAATTTTTTATCATTTTTAATTGGAATATCAGTACCAAAAATTTTCCATAGGTAGAAATCACTCCACTGACTTAAAAAATGTCAAAATGTCATTTTCGCCCAAAAGTGCTGATAGCCCCTTCTGGCAATCAAGGGACGATATTTTCTAATTATATTCTTTTATTTCTATTTTTCTGCTTATTTTGTGGACAACAGATGTGTTTTGTAAGTATGATTTATTTAATCATTTAATTTAACCTCGTGCAATTAATCACTAAAATATGTTATCGTGACCAATACTTTATTTTAATTTCCAAGATATCATTGCTTTTCAACAAAAACAAATTCGTAGCTGCAGCTTGTAATAAGCTGCAGTTACGAGATTTTTTTGTTGGTGTTGTTAAAAAGCAGCGATATATTAAATCAAATTTTAGAAAATTCCGAGTAAATCTTCAAAACCAACTCTAGGTTATGACAAAATTATGGACTGTACACGTCAAAAAAGTATTGATATTTTTATTCATTCTGGCTGAAACATTCAAGTAAAAGGGAAACAGATCAACAGATTCTTTCCTTTTAACGTCTATGTTTTTTTTTTTCAAAATTTACTCTTTTGTTTACTTAAATCGAAGAATAGTTGAAATTGAATAAAATCCATCCTTTTATAACATAAATACGTAAATAATAATAACACATAATTACTACTAGGCCTAAATAAAAAAGATCATTTTATAAAGAAAATCAAAGTTCAACTGGCAAAAGAAAAGCGAGATGATTTTTTTGTTTTCTATAGGCCCCTACTTGTCTTTGTTGACCGTTCTGCTGCACTCACATAATAGATATCGATTTTATCCAAGTATGCTAACCGTGGCGTAATTTCGGACAAATAATAGTATTTTTAGTTGGTATTATAAAATCTCGAAGCTACAGCTTGATTCAAGCCGTAGTTACGAGATTTTATAACAACACCATCGATTTATCAGGTAAAACCGATTGAACCAGTCTATTTTTAGCACAAAATCTGTTCCTATTAAGTGACGGGAAAAGGAAGCGTTGTCCGAATCTATCAGTAAAATAAGCCGATTTCCTTAGAAATCGGACATTTTTGCTTTATAATACCGAGAAAGACCCATGCTGTTATCTTGTAAAGCTTCTGTCTAACCCATTTATTTACATGTACGAGGGGTGAAAAAAAGATCCCGGTAAAGTTTCGCCATTATCACAATACATAATAGAAAACATTGATTTTTATACAATTTATGTTTTGTATTATTTTTAGAAATAAGGAAATGGCAATACGTTTCCGGTAACTTTTTGGTCACCCCTCGTATGTTTCTATTTTGTAGCTTCATCCTCGGAACTGTAGAGGCGGGGTAAGTGGTTTCATATTTCTTTTTTATTACCTCAACCCTTTCCCAAACAAGACCTAGTAAGTTTTGACTTCCCTGGGAAAATTGGCTTTGGAAGACAATGAGGCAAAAGAAGAAAATGCCTCAATATTTTCTATGCTATGTTATACACAAAATTTAACTTTGTCAACCTTCAATTTGTCCTCTTCGACAGCTTTTTTCAAAAGTTGTAAAGTCTATTCATTTAATACATCGTTTATTGAAAATATTTTAATATACTTGACATTTGTTATGTCGATATCGGGTAAGTCTAATTCTTCCATTAGTCGAATTCAAAATCTTGGCCCCGTCCTCATCAATTATATATCCACATTTCGAACGAAATCATTTCTAAACGAATATAGCATATTGAAATACAGTAAAAAAATGATAAAAAATTGCTCGAACGAGCAATTTCTTTCTCGTTCCTTCTATATTTCAATTACGAACGAGCTTGATGAGTAACAAAAATATCATTTTGATAAAATCGGATGAGTCGAAGTAGGATATATCAAGGTATTTTGACGGCCCCTGTGACTTCGACAAAACGAGTGTCGACTATACTAGCATTATAAACAAATGTGGCCCGTCAAACTAAAAGGAAAGTCCATTTCATGAACGGGTCAGACTAGGCAGCCAGATGCCGCGTCTGTAAACGAGCGTTTGTAAGTCATGAACAAGAGGACCATGATGGTCCTATATCGCTCACCTGAACCGAAATGATATGAGCAACACTTTTGTTCAATTCAATTGATATTCATGACTTTAAGACTGGAAGCGAACCTATGGTCAATAACGTTGTGAAAAAAAACTAATCTGAGATCTTATGGAGCCAAACATTGTGTTCAAGTTTTGTCTTGATTGATAAATAATTGTAGATTCTAGAGTATAAACAAGGTCTAAGACAGCCAAAAACGGCAATTTATCAAATTCAAGGGCACACAACTCTCAACTTTCTAATCAGATCCAATTGAAAATCACGCTCATCCAAGATCTCATGGTTCCCAACATTGTGTCCAAGATTTGTCTTGATTGGTCAATAATAATTAAAAATTCTAGAGTGTAAACAATGTCGACAACAGCCAAAATGGCAATTTTGTCAAATTCAAGGGCACATAACTCTCAAATTTTTCATCCGATCAGATTGGAAATCGAACCCATCCGAGTTCTTATAGTCCCAACATTGTGTCTAAGTTTTGTATTGATTGATAGGTAATTGTAGATTCTAGAGGTCGAAACCAGCCGAAAATGGCAAATTTGTCAAATTCAAGGGCACATAACTCTTGACTTTCTCATCAGATCAGACGAAAAATGGAACTCATCCAAGATCGTATGGTCCCCAACATTGTGTCCAAGTTTTGTCTTGATTGGTTAATAATTGTAGATTCTAGAGTGTAAACAAGGTCGAAAACAGCCAAAAAAGGCAATTTTGTCGAATTCAATGGCACATAACTCTCGATTTCCTAGTCAGATCAGACTGAAAATCAAATTAATCAAAGATCTTATGGTCCTCAAAAGTGTGTCTAAGTTTTGTCTCGATTGATGAATTATTGTAGCTTCTAGAGTGTTAACAAGGTCGAAACCAGCCAAAAATGGCAATTTTGTCAAATTCAAGGGCACGTAACTCTCGACTTTCTCATCAGATCAGACAGAAAATGGAACTCATCCAAGATCTTATGGTCCCCAACATTGTGTCTTAGTTTTGTCTTGATTGATTGATAATTGTAGATGCTAGAGTGTAAACACCCAAAATGTTGACGGACGGACGCCGGACAAAAAGTGACCACAATAACTCACCTCGAGCACTTCGTGCTCAGGTGAGCTAAAATAATTCAGATCCAGAAAATTATCTTAGAATGAAAATTCTCTTCACTTGTCGGTCTGCGAGGTCCGTACAGACTGACTAGGCCCCTAAGGTCGATACCTTTTTAGCTCACCTGAGCACGAAGTGCTCAAGGTGAGCTATTGTGGTCGCTTTTTGTCCATCGGCGTCCGTCCGTCCGCCCGTCCGTCTGTCCGTCCGTCTGTCCGTCCGTCTGTCCACAATTTGTTGTTAACACTCTAGCATCCACAAATATTGACCAATCTTAACCAAACTTGAACAAAACATGTATGACCATAAGTTCTTGGATGAATTCGATTTTGGGTCAGATCGGACTAGGAAGTCAGGAGTTATGTGCCCTTGAACGTCAAAAATAGCTACTTTTTAATTTGTTAACACTCGTCACTCGATTTTCAGTCTGATCTGATCAGAAAGACACGAGTAATGTGCCCTTGAATTCGACAAAATTGCCATTTTAGGCTGTTTTTGACCTCGTTTACACTTTAGATCTACAAATATGAATCAATCAAGACAAAACTTGGATACAATGTGGGGGATTATAAGATCTTTGGTCATTTCGATTTTTAGTCTGATCTGATCAGAAAGTCGAGAGTTACTTGCCCTTGAATTTGACAAAATTGCCTTTTTCGGCTGTTTTCGACCTTGTTTACACTCTAAACTTTACAATTATTAATCAATCAAGACAAAACTTGGACACAATGTTGGGCACCATAAGATCTCGGATGAGTTCGATTTTCACAACGTTATTGACCATAAGTTCGTTTTCAGACTTAAAGTCGTAAATATTAATTGAATTGAACAAAGTTGTGGCTCATATCATTTTGGTTCAGGTGAGCGATATAGGACCAACATGGTCCTCTTGTTTTTTATTCTTTTCAGAGGTTACCTTTTATCGTGACTGGTCCCAAATATCTTTTACATTGACCCACTTTTCCCTTGTCCACTTTTCTAATAAATTAATATTTATATTCTTTTCTTCTGTTTTCAGTTTCACAAGCGGCTGACAGACGAGGTGAGAATTTTATAATTTCACCAAACAATTAGTTTAACGTATTTCTAAACACACAATGATATTTTCGTTTTAAACATCCCCATCCCCCTAAACCCCAACCCCGTCCCCAAATTGGAAATTCATGGGAAAACATTTTGGAAAATTAAGGAATTGCTTTTTAAGCTTCTTACAATGGGTTCTTTCAAGACATACAACGAGATTTAACATTCCAATCCAGAGAAAATCTATGTTATTTATTTGTATATTTATTAGATGCTTGACATTAACTGAAACTGCAAGAACTGGGTCGTTTAATTTGATTTCCCTTTTCAATGCTATATTTACTTTAATTCTTTTTGTGCATTTAAATGGTCAATGGAAAAGATAGTGAAAAATAAAGAAATTGTTTGTAAAAAGAATTTCTTCATTACCCACAATATTTTCTACCCAAATGACCAAATAATGTGAAATTTCATCCTTTTGAAAGTATCGTCAGCAACGTCTTTGAAATTGGACAAGTCTGATATTGTTCTGTCTGGTAATGAGTTAAATTGCAATTTTCATTTCTTTTCTAGCCGGGTGAACAAGACTCTGATAGCATTTACAACTTTCGTGTCAGTAAGCGAGGGTCTAGCAGAAATCCGGTGATAGAGAGACGACAGTACAACAAACCTAAATATCGGGGAGACGATGACGACATATTCCGGCCCACTTTACACATGCAACAACAGCAACAACAACCGGAACCGGAAATGAGATTCACACCAGACGAATTGAGGTTATTGAGGGATTACAGTTTGGTAAAATCAGAACCTGTATCACGAAAATCGAGCGACCTTGAATTATACGGAAATATAAATGGAATAAGGCTACCGACTAAACAATCTAGAACTGTGGACGAGATTCAAAAACTTGTAAATCGTAAATATGGTTTAACTGACAGGAGATCGTTTGATAGTTTGGCGCCATTTTCGAGTGATTCAAGTTTATCGTTAGGACTACCGGTCGATGAGACGCCATTACGAGCCTATACGTTTTTACCGGAGGGCTCCATTCCAGACTTAACAAACAGCAGAACTAGGGATGGTTTGTATGACGCGATCTACCCTGTGGAGCTAGGACGGCGAAGATGACACTTGCTCTGTGTTAATGAACCATCTGCCTTCGGACACAGCTACAACAATAATACATGCTCTCTCTAAATAAAACTAGTCAAATATGGTCAATACCTTAAACGTAAAATAATTTGGAACACGATACATTATCCCAATACCACACAGTGGCTCTTTTTGACTCCCCACAAGAAATTAGCTTGGGAAAACTTTGTTGAAAATAAGGAAATTGCTTGTGACAAGCAATTTCTTCATTTCCCACAATGTTTTAAACAAAAAAGACCAGATGATTCTAAATTTCCTTGAAATAGTCATCTACAACATCCTTGAACTTGGACGAGTCGGAAATGTTGCCGTTTTGGTAATAGGTTAATGCTATAAACTCTATCGTCACAGATTTCCGACAAAACCTTGTCATGCCAAATTGTAACTTTTCTGTTGGAAAATACCACAGATAATATCAATGATAAATAATTTTTCGTGAAATGTCAACAATGAAAAACAGCTTAACGAAATGTAGTTAAATTTTGACGAATCTTCCTCGCTATAGATGTACTTAGATGTCATAAGATTTTTGAAGTGGACATTTTTTATCAATTACATCTTCATTTTTAGACATATTTTTTCTGTTAAGGTAGCCCATCCCTAATGAGATTCGCGCAACGCCAGAATTGTCCGGACGACGTCGTAAACATTCTTCGGTGGAATGTTCTACCGCCGAATGTTTACGACGTCGCTCGAATAGGTTCGCATGCGCAAAAAATGTAAACGACGTCACATCAAAAAATGAATCTCTTAGTAGGCCTATTAGGGATGGAGTACCTTAAACTGCGTACAAATTGCGTATGTCTTCTAATCGAAATTATGCTCGGATTACTATATATGGACATTAACGAGGGGTGTTCCATAAAAACACGAGGAATTGTCGTCATTGCTCTATATTGCTCTCTGGAGCATATGATTATTGTCCATTTATTATATATTGACCTACAAGTTTTTAGTAAATAACGTTACGCATATTTGTATTAGTTATAACAACGTCATATTCTAATTAGCAGTCAGTAATTGTCTTAGAAAACGACGTTACTCTTTTCCACCGAATCTTGCATTTTGATAGTTTTGATTAAACAAGTCGTGTAATCTCTTTTGAAGATCTTCGTCCATGTTATAAGACAGTGGCAACATATAATTTATATCGGCGGTGTTATTACAAAACTTTGTAACTAGAGTTTGGTTAAAGCTGTAAATACGAGGTTTTGCAATAACACCGACGTTATGCCATGTTCGCAGTAAACGTATGAGTCAGTAATATTTGGTGTGGCTGGGATAAATCGAGATTTAAAGAAAAAAGAGTGGACGAAACCCTTTACAACACAAGGGTTGTTAAGTGCACATGGAAAAAATGTCTATTCGTGGATGAAAATCAATTATAACATTTGATACGTGTGATAGGAGGATACTATTCCTAGAATATACACTTAAACACACTTGCAACGCAACACTAACATTTTTATCTTATGAAATTTTCAGCAAATATAAATCAGCTATTTTTACATGTTTTCTGCAAATTTCATCAAAATCGATTGATCCGAACATAAAAAAAATATTTAGGTTTTTCCCCAAGACTCAAAAATGAAAAGTCACAAACCCCCAGGCAATTGCAGAATTCAATAGCATCAAAGCAGCGTCACCAAATCATGCTCATATCTCATGCAACTGCTTCATAAGATTCGATAACATGCTTGCACGTGCGAAGCAATACTAGAATTCAGTTGCACCTATTTTGTTTAAGAAATAATGTTTTTTACGTGTCAGCATTGCACAAAATCATCGAATTTGTTACCAGACATTAGTTTTTCGCCCTCTTGCACCAAGAAATTTTCAAAAACTGGAACAGGAACTTAAAAGGGACGAGTTAAGAATGATCCCGCAAAGATTCATCATCAATTATGCTTTATCAATGAGACGGAGGTGCATTCGTGTCATTTAGGTCCATGACGGGCACACAGAATGTTAGCAGAATATCATAAACTTTACTGTTGTTACGTGAATACAAGAATTTACGTTATCAGCTCGCACAGCTTTTTTGCGACTTTTTGTTTTCTAGTCATATTATATGAGCTGCAAATTTAATCATTTCTAATCAATGTTTCTTTATGAAAATTACGGATAATATGCAAATGTAAATGAATAAAAAATGTTGAAAATTGTTGGTTCATTGAATTTCAAGTTATTACCAAAAAGGTAAGCGTTGCGTTAGAAGTGTCTTTAAGTGTAGATATTCACGTAAAAGAATCATTTCACAAGTAACACAAACCACGTTTTTATTGACGTGTTTTGATGACAATTGAATCGAATTACGAAAAGTGACGTTGCTATCAACATGACGTCGTTTTTCAACAAAAAAACTCGTAACTGCAGCTTGAAACAAGCTGCAGTTACGAGGTTTTTGTTGAAAAGCAGCGATGTCTTCACATTTAGTTGAGCCATTGTCGTGAAATATCACCTTAAAGTAAAAAAGATAATGTAATTCATACTGAAGATAATTATGTCAGTGTGTTTGAGCATTATTGCAGGCCTACGTTTGAAATTAAGCGAGAAACCTTACAGTTGTTTGGGTTTATATCAAAACAACTGGCACGACTCCCGTTTAATTTTGAACGTAAAATAGGCATAGGCTATTTGTGCAAACGACGGCACATTTCTTAAATTTATTGAACACGCCCTTGTATATAGCCCTTCTGCTATTTAATAAGCTATCTAGTCGTATGCAATTATTGGAACAATAACTTTTCCCTGATTTAATTAACATTGGATTATTTAATGTTCACTTTCATTGGAGAAGAATCAAGATAATTATGCTGTATCTTGAGTAAATATGTACCACATCTTTGGGAACCTGATTAAAGAATTCTGTTTTACAATAATTGTGTTGTGTATTGATAACACTATTTGACCTGGCTTGGCAGGGATATGCCCTACTTCAAAATTCACGCCCATTTTACCCTTTTCCAAACATCAACATATCGGACTGTTCGTATATAAAAGCTCCTGCAGTCAACAAAATGGACTTTGAAAAAGATTCAAGTTGTGGACGATACTACCAAGAATTCGTTGAAGCAAATGAAGAAATGTTCGTTTTGACTTCACACGACGAAGCACCAATAAATCTTTTTCAGCTGCGCATGTGGCGGAGGGGTGGAGAAAAAAAACAAAAATAATCCGAGCATGCGTTTGCTCAAGTTTTACAAACACTATGCATTTTTGATTTGTTTTGGTGTAAGATCGAAATAATCCACATTCCATTCAGGTCCTTCTTTATTTAACCACGGTACCGAGTTACACTTCTCATTGAATAATCCACTCGGGCTGGCACCCTCGGATTGGATTGTATGGAGTTTTACGTCCCACTCAAAAGCCAAGGTCATATGGAGACGGGACCTCGGTTTAAAGTCTCATCCGAAAGACTGTAGAAGCGGGGGATCGAACCAGCGACCCTGTGTTTTAACCCTATCCCAAACAAGACCTGGTTTTTGACGTCTCTAATAGAAAAGTCTTTGGTAAACATTGAAACAAAAGAAGAAACTGCTGATAACCAGCAGTTTCTCCTTTTGTCTCAATATTTTCTATGCCATATTTTACGCAAATTCCATCTGTAATTACTTCCATTTTGTCATTTGTGGCAATTTTTAAAGTGTATTACCCTAAAATTTTGTTGTTTGGTAAAGGGTTAAGTCCAGTGCGTAACTACTGCACCACATCCGCCCCTCTGTCACCCTCGTGTATTATTTAATGTGCCGTCTGACTCAGTTGGACCGCGATAGAACATAGATTGTTAATGATCATCGCTTTTCAACAAAAAAGACTAGTTACTGTAGCTTGTTTTAAGCTGCAGTTACGGGGTTTTGTTTCAGTGATAAATCCACTTTGCATTTAAGTTTTTTTGAAAAAAACTTCATTCTGTCTACTGGTCGCCTACATTTGGAACACCACGGACAATTCTGTCGAATCATACCTTGGATGCAAGTCGTAGAACTACTTTCAGATTATGAATAGAATAGAAAAGAACATTAATTCAAAACGTTCGTCTGTGACTAATGTCAACAATGAAGCGACAATGATACTGAAATGCATTGTTTGTAGTTCCAGTGTCCTCTCTTTTTAGAATGATTACAACCCGCAAGTTGCCATGGTTGTTCATTTGGGCCGAATTCGATTGGCAATGGCTCGCGCGATCGCTCGCGCCATCGCGCCAACCGAACACCAATAGTGCGAGCTATTGACGTCATTTCCGTAGCTATAGCTCCACCAATCGAACAGCAATGGCCCGAGCTATAGTCCGACCACCGGAAAAAGTTTGGTCGGACCATGGCTCCATTACGTCATTCGGAACGCCTCGGATAAACAGCGGACCAATCAGTGTCTAATGAACAAAGGTTTTGATTGGCTGACACAAAACGGGGGAGTGAGTATAATAGATAGAACAGCGCTGGTTCCCAACGATGGCGCGAGCCATTGCCACTCGAAGTCGGCCTTGGATGACCTCGAAAACTACTTTATGAAGCGTAGCTACTTCCGGCTAAGAAATGTGATTTTTTTAACATTTCTTCATATACACACATCCGAGTCGATGATTCGATATTTGATCGACATTATCCGAGGATATCCGAACGGGTCGCCTAGTCAGATATATCTAGGAAGTTGAAAGACGGCAACCTAGAATTATAAAATATTATGCAGATCGGAAAGTTCAAGGAAAAAAAAACATCTATGAAACACGAAATATTGGTCGTTCTCTTAATCGCCATAAATGGTACAACAAAACTCTTTGATACGTTGATCGTTTTACCTTCTTAAGACCCGGTTATATATACCATTCTGCGCCTTTATTGGGGTACTTTCCGTGCAAACTATTTTTGGACGCTATAAGGACGCATTGTCGTATGTGACAGGGCCTTTTAACTCGAATGCACTCAAGTCTTAGCCTAATGCATCTTTTGGGTCTACGAGAATGTTAACGACGTACAAGACAACGTGAATTCACCTTGCATTTATAATATGTACATGTATTGTTTCACTATCAAAGCAACAATTTCTCTTTTTATCATAAAATTATCGTAGCCCAATTCGAACGGGATCGATATTTTTCATTAAACCATCTTTGTGGGTCTACGAGAATACTTTAGTTAACGACTTGCAAGAGAATGTGAAAACACCTGACATTTACATATACATGCATTGTTTCACATCCCAGCAATAATTGCTCCTTTATTCATATCGCTGCTTATCTTCGAAAATCTCGTAACTGCAGCTTAGATCAAGCTGCAGTTACGATATTTTCGAAGAAAAGCGACGATATAACAATTCGAACGGGATCGATATTTTACATCATACCGATGCTTTTCTTCGAAAACCTCGTAACTGCAGCTTAAATCAAGCTGCAGTTACGAAGTTTTCGAAGAGAAGCAACAATTTCATAATTCGAGCGGGATCGATACTTTTCATTAAATTATTATAGCCGTGTGACCTTTTCAGACAACAGTTGGTAGCCCATGATTTAATGATGATGGATTGGAATTGGTTCGTTTGAACTTGGGCCGTAAGAGTGGTTAACGCTCGTGTAATTACGTTTATTTCTCCTTTAACACTTTCGTAAATAAGTTCTAGCTTTGACGTCTTTTCCAATCTGGATAAAAACTTTGGGAAAACATTGGAGAACAATAATAAAATGCAAATGATCAGTATTAATTTCTTCTTTTTCCTCAATATTTACCTTCTAAAACTTACAATTTTTTTATTTGAAATTCTTCTCTGTCACATACAATGCCTTTTAGTTCGAACAAGTCGAATATTCAAAATTAAGGAAAGTGTTATGCCTTCCCCAATCAACGAAATTGCAAAGTCTAATTTGAAATAAGTTGTAGACAACAAAAAATGATGTCGATAGAAAAAGTATAAATTTGCGTATTAGTATAATTTAGGCTATATCAAATAATATATTGGAACAAGAGTAGAAAATGCATCGTCTTCTTTTACCACAATGTCTTCCGAGGCTTTTTCTACTTGGAATGTCAAGACCAGGGGCCCGTATAATCAACGACCGTACGATTATTTTTTGTGTAATTACTTGTAACAACAAACCTGATTGGCCCAATCTGATTTCTCGTGCAATCCGATGTCTTTTTACACAGTTTACACATAAACATGGTCGTAAGATCGTTGATAACACGGGTCCCAAATATTGTTTAAGAAAGGGTTAAGACAGACGCAGAGCCGTGGGTGCCTGTTACCACTGTGTTGTAAGTTGTACGTTAGATTTGTGTAGTTTGTACGGAAGTTTTGAGTGGTCAATCAAAGATGGCGTCCGTGGAAAATCGTTAGAGGTGGGTGTCTTAGTCTTTCGTCGATGATTTTCTTAAATGGCCGTATCTTGTCTTGATACTGATATCATCGTACAGGAGAAATGTATACCTATTAACGGTGCTATATAGCCAAGTACCAGTGTTGTCCTATCGTACTCAGTCGTTGTGCAAAGACAGCCCAACACGGAAAACTTTTTTCGAAGCGAGAAAGTTGCCCTTTTAAGGATGATTACATAGTACACAGCGAACTAGAGAACAAACTATTGCTCTAACTTGGATGTTTTTAACATGCTCTTTTCAATGGTTACCGTTATTGTACACAAAAATGTCCAGAATGACCACAAACGCTGTGTTTACTAAATGGCCAAACAACGGTGTAGTCCCAGTGAAAATATGCAGACACAACGGTGCAGTTTCTGTGTTTTATGTACGGTGTAGTTATTATTTTCACAACAAGTTGTGAACGGTGTAGACTTGGTATGTTGTATAGGGCTAACTGGCCCTAACCGCTAGCAGATCATCTGCACATCTGATTTATCTCCCTCAAATACTTTGGTCTTTAAAACGCAGTTCTTTCCCTTGATAAAAACGCCGACATCCTCAAAGTAAACGAAAACAAAAGTTAAGGAAATATGCCGTTTTCTCTTTTGTTCATTCACATAAGCCTAAAACAGTTCAATGTATGTTTAATTTGATTTTCAGAAGACATTTTTTTGTTATTTGTTATTGAAAAAAAAAAAAAAAAAAAAAAAAAAAAACATCTGCCGGACATGATAATCACAAGGAATACCATCACAAAATATTAAACAAGTCATACGATAACAGTCATTTTAGAGCCATGTTTAGTGACTTACCCTAAGATGTGGGTGCAATGGCCAGTTTCTTGTTCATCCGTTCATTTGATTTGTAGATTCAAAATTTCGGTTCTGGCTTTGAATTTTTCTTTGTAACTGTTTTAATTGGTTATTACAATCAATTCTTGTGATTAATGAAATGATTTCAACTCAATGAGTATGATAATTATTGATCGACATGTATCTAGTTTTCAAATTGACCCCTCATTGAAAAGTCTGATTTTATCAAATATAAAGGATTCCATCAACAAAAAAAATATAAATAACAAAACATAAATTATAAATTTGTTTTATAAACATTTGGGCCTTTTTTCGTCTTGTTCGACTTAAAGTAATTAAGTCTTGAAAATAGAATTACGGAACTGCAAAATTCATTTAGGAATTTTCATTCCTAATTAACCTCTTCTTCAGGATTGACAATTTTCTGACCAAGATTTTTTGGGCCCACTCATAAAATGTAACCATTTGCAATGAAAAAGACAATATTCTATTCGCCAAAACCGTTTGACTATTGGAGTAAAACGCATTGAAGTACTTCCAAGAGAGTAGAACTTACATCCATAAATAAATGAAATGCAATGTTTTCCATCGATAACCGACCTTCATTGACCAAGATAAACAATTACCAATTTTATCAACGCTTCTCAATGACTTAATCACATCTGGGAACAAACTGTTCATTTCAGCCAGTGTTTTTATGTCTCGTGGGGAAAGAGAAGAGTCCTATCCGTATCATCTGTTTCAGTAGCCTACGTCCAATGGAATTATCAGGAATTAAGGTCGGAGCTTTTTGAACGAATTTATGGGGTGTTGAACTTCGTAATTTTTTATGTACTGGATTCATGCATTTAAAATCCGGGATATCATCGATAGAAAGATTGTTAACCCCAAAATCCTTTTTTCTACGTTGATGAGGTCTATCTTGTGTATTCTATGCTCGCAAATGGGGATGACGTCCTATTCTGACTTCTTGATAATATTCGGAATTATACTGAAGTTCAGAGTTTTCAAACCTGTTTGATGTGTCTGATCATTGATCTCCCTCCTGCGCACTTTTAATATCTGGCTGAAATGGCCCTGTTCCGAATGCTTCACAACCTTTTCGAAACTTCCTTCGAAATGACAATAGTAACAAGTCAACAGCATGGAACTGGAAAAAAAAGAAAAAAGAAAACAGACGCCGGCAGACTCTAGATTCTTTCTATATTCTGATTAAAGTATATTTTGTAGACATATTGTCACCTTTGCTGCAAAGCAGTTACAAGCCAGTCACATATCTACATAATTGTTGAAGAATTTCGGTAGTAATTGTAAAACATGATTCTCAGCCGTGCAAACGTTATCATTAAACATTAATATATTATCATTCGAGAAATAATACGTTCTGTATTGCTTCAAGTCTACACCGTTCACTATTGCAATATGTCTACACCGTTCACAATTTGTTATGAAAGTATAACCACACCGTACATAAAACACAGAAACTGCACCGTTGTGTCTGCATATTTTCACTGGGACTACACCGTTGTTTGGCCATTTAGTAAACACGGTGTTTGTGGACATTCTGGACATTTTTGTGTAAAATAACGGTAACCATAGAAAAGAGCATGTTAAAAACATCCAAGTTAGAGCAATAGTTCGTTCCCTAGTTCGCGGATTACTATGTAATCATCCTTAAAAGGGCAACTTTCTCGCTTCGAAAAATTTTTTCCGTGTTGGGCTGTCTTTGCACAACGACTGAGTACGATAGGACAACACTGGTAATTTGATATATAGAATCGTTGATAGGTATACATTTCCCCTGTATAATGATATCAGTATCAAGGCAAGGCACGACCGTTTAAGAAATTTATCAATGAAAAACTATGACACCTACCTCTCATACTGTATCGTTGTCGCCATCTTTGAATGACTGCACAAACCTAACGTACAACTTACAACACAGTGGTTACGAGGTGTCCAATAATTGTCTACAGTTAATATGAGTTCCTTCTATAAATCCAAACTTGAAGTGCCCCATGTCATGTGCGGTCCTCTGAAGAAACTTAGAAACCAAGATTTGATTATTCCAACACAGAATGCTTTGGAAATATTAAAACAAAAGAAGAAACCGGTTGCTGATAACAGCATTTTCTCGTTTTGCCTAAATATTTTCTATGCTAATACATACATATTTCTACCTTTTGGTTTCATCACATTTTGCCTATGCAACACCTTTGAATTTAGAAGGGTCTAAAATTAGCCGTTTGGGAAAGGTAAAGAGAGCCTGAGAGCTGTGGGCGCCTATTACGAGGTGTTCAATAATTGTCTACAGTAAATATCTGCTTTTCATCGAAAACCTCGTAACTGCAGCTTAAAACAAGCTGCAGTTACGATGTTTTTGGTGAAAATCGGCGAAATTTAATATGTGTTACCTCTATAAATCCAAACTTGTGTGAAGTGTCCTACGTCTTGTGCGACCCTCTGAAGAAGCTTGGAAACCAAGAAATACTACAAGAACTTGTCAAACTTTAACAAAATCATGAACATACCTTATCTTTATGATTAAGCGTTTGATTTAAAGGGGTTTTACGTCCCATTTTTACAGCTAAGGTCATATCATGAATTCAAGGTATCGATTTTAAATTTACCAGAAAATTCTACAATGCATTTTATCAGGGCCCGAATTCCAGGAAGATAGTCAATAAAATTCCATTCACATCAATTTCATATTTTGCTTTGCAGCAGCTTTCAAATTGGACCATCCTAAAATTTCGTCGTTTGGGAAAGGATTAACCATTTCCAAACAAGACTGGGTTTTAACGTCCCTGATAAAAATAAGCTTGGGAAAACATTGAGTCCAAAGAAGAAAATGCTTTTCATCGACATTTTCTCCTTCTGGCTCAATGTTTTCAGTTCACAAATTAACCTTTAGTAACACCTTTTTTGTCATCTGCAGCTTTCAAATTGGACCACCCTATACTTTTTGTTTGGGAAAGGGTTAACGGGTGTACAAGAAATATTTTTGAAGCCTTCCAACGAGCAGACGGATGTCAAAGAAGACTCGAAAGTTAACGACTAGACCAAATTCTTGGAATCGCATGACGTTCGAACAACAAATCTCATATCGCCAATTTTCGTCAAATCCTCGTAACTACAGGTTGTTTAAACCTTATCCAAACATTACCCGGTTTTGACGTAGTTAAAAGAAAGGGTTTGGGAAAACATGGAGACAAAAGAATATGCTAAAAATAACAATATTATAATGCATGTTCAAAACAATGATAGCGTGTGACAAAATTTCGTCCCAAATGACATAAGAACACTTTTCAAAACAAGAGGGCCATGATGGCCCTGTAACACCCCACTGGCTTTTAGACTTTACACTCTACTCTGCTCTAAGACTACGAATTCTTCAAGGAATACAATACAAGTCTAGTTTTTCATCCAAAATAAAACAAGAGTGCCTGAAAGGCACTGATATCGCTCACCTGAGTTCTTCGTGTATTTGATTGTGTACAATATAAACTTTGTTGTAAACAAATATATATGTCACATTAAATTATTGTGAACAAAAATATCACTGAAACTGATCATACCCAACAGCAATGTTTTTGTGCATTTTGAGAAGTACATTTGATTTGAACTGTGAGCAGATAAATTGGGAAAAAGAGCAGACAAAAAAATTAACAGACCAAACAACACATGTAATTGTAGCAAAAAATGTCAATTTTCAACAAAGGACATACATGTAGCTCATTTAAAAATCAACAAGCCCCGCCCTGCCATGCCCACATGTTTTCAATAAATCACAAATTCATAACCATATTTTGAAAACAGTCACTCAAGGTACATTACTGTAAGGTTTGGTTCAACTGCTTTTTTAAAGAATTTTCTCATGATTTGTTAAGTCTGATAAGCCCTGTCCTGCCACGACCACATTTTTTGACGAATAAAAAATTCACGAACAAATATTGTAACCAGTCGCCCAATGATCATTCCTGTCAAGTTTGGTAACAAAGCACCTAATGGTTAAGGAGAAGAGGATTTTTGAAGAATTATGTAACGATTTCTCTAAGTCTGATAAGCCCTGCCCTGCCAAGGCCATGTTATTCACGAAATCGAAAATTCATGAACATATGTTCAATACAGTCTCTTAAGGGACATTCCTGCCAAGTTTGGTTCCAATTGGCCAAATAATTGATTTTTAAAGATTTTTCACATGATTTCACTTAATCTGATAAGTCACGCCCACAATTTCTGGCAAATCAAAAATTCACGAACAAGTTTTGAAAAGGGTCACCCAAGGAAAATTCCTGCCAAAATTTGGTAAGAATTGGCCAAGTGGTTAAGGAGGAGAAGATTTTTGAAGAATTATCTAACGATTTCTCAAAGTCTGATAAGCCCCACCCTGCCACGCCGACATTTTTCACCCAATCAAAAATTCATGAACAATTGTTGAATACAGTGTCTCAATGGACAATCCTCCCAAGATTGGTTAAAATCGGTTAAATATTTGATTTTTAAAGATTTTTCACATTATTTCTCTAAGTCCGATAAGCGCCGCTCAGCAATGCCAACAATTTTTGATGAATCAAAAATTCATGAACAAGTTTTGAAAAGGGTCACCAAAGGAACATTTCTGCCAAGTTTGGAAAGAATTGGCCCAGTGGTAAAGGAGGAGAAGATTTTTGAAGAATTATCTAACGATTTATCAAAGTCTGATAAGGCCCGCCCTGCCACGCCCACATTTTAACCCAATCAAAAATTCATGAGCATGTGTTGAAAACAGTCACTTAAGGGACATTTCTGCCAAGCTTGATTCAAATTGGCCTGATAATAGATTTTTAAAGATGTTTCACATTATTCCTCTAAGTCCGATAAGCACAGCGCTGCCACGCCCACAATTATTGACTAATCAAAAATTCACGAACAACTTTTGAAAAGGGTCAACCAAGGAACATTTCTGCCAAGTTTGGAAAGAATTGGCCCAGTGGTTAAGGAGGAGAAGATTTTTGAAGAATTATCTAACGATTTCTCAAAATCTGATAAGCCCCGCCCTGCCACGCCCACATTTTTCACCCAATAAAAAATTCATGAACATGTGTTGAAAACAGTCACTCAAGGGACATTTCTGCCAAGCTTGGTTCAAATTGGCCTGATAATTGATTTCTAAAGATTTTTCACATGATTTCTCTAAGTCTGATAAGCCCCGCCCTGCCAAGCCCATAATTTTAGAGGAATCAAAAATTCACGAACAAGTTTTGAAAAGGGTCACCCAAGGAACATTTCTGCCAAGTTTGGAAAGAATTGGCCCAGTGGTTAAGGAGGAGAAGATTTTTGAAGAATTATCTAACGATTTCTCAAAATCTGATAAGGCCCGCCCTGCCACGCCCATATTTTTCACCCAATCAACTAGACAGCCCTGGCGGTCTGGAAGCGCTCCACAGGCCTGACTGTTTGTGTTGTTGAATGCAATTTCAAAGGTTCAGGCTGCGCAAACAAGCAAATGCATGACCAAGCTGAAAATTACAAGCAAGTAAGATTGTATGGTCAGTAAGAGTCTGTGAAAGTTCTGTATTGATTAGTTAATACTAATGGTTGAAGAAGGGAAAATAAAGCCGAAAATGGCAATTTAGTCAATTTCAAGGGCACATAACTCATGATATAAAATTCAGATCAAGCTGAAAATTATACCAAGGCAAGATCTTATAATTACCAACATTCGCTATAAGTTTTGTCTAGTTTAGTCAATATTTGTAGTTGCTAGAGTGAAAACAAAGTGAAAATAGAGCCAAAAATGGCAATTTTGTCAATTTCAAGGGCACATAACTCATGATGTAAAATTCAGATCAAGCTGAAAATTACACCCAGGCAAGATCTTATAATAGTCACCAACATTCCGTCCAATGCTTGTCTTGATTGGTCGATATTTGTAGTTGCTAGAGGGAAAACAATGTCAAAATAGAGCCAAAAATGGTAATATTGTCAATTTCAAGGGCACATAACCCATGATGTAAAATTCAGATCAAGCTGAAAATGTTACCCAGGTAAGATCTTATAGTCCCCATCATTCTTTTAAAGTTTTGTCTTGATTGGTCAATATTTGTAGTTGCTAGAGTGAAAACAAGGTCAAAATAGTGCCAAAAATGGCAATTTTGTCAATTTCAAGGGCACATAACTATAAAAATAAAATTCAGATCAAGCTGAAAATTATACACAGGCAATATCTTACAGTCACAGTTATTCTGTCAAAGTTTTGTCTGGATTATTCAATATTTGTAGATTTTAGAGTAAAAATAAAGTCAAAACCAGCTATTTTTGAAATTCAAGGGCAGATAACTCAGGTTATTTTGATTCAATCCAAATTCTTTGAAGGAATCTGAGATAGGGTCACTCAAGGATCATTACTGTTAAGTTTGATTGAAATCCATCCAATAGTTTCTGAGAAGAAGATTTTTAAAGAAAAAGTTTACGGACGGACGGACAGACGCACGCACGGACGGACGCACGACGGACACACCGCCATGACAATAGCCCGCTGGCATGACGGCCAGTGGAGCTAAAAATTGATGAACATGTGTTGAAAACAGTCACTCAAGGGACATTTCTGCCAAGCTTGGTTTAAATTGGCCTGATAATTGATTTTCAAAGATTTTTCACATTATTTCTCCAAGTCTGATAAGCCACGCCATGCCACGCCCACAATTTTTGACGAATCAAAAATTCACGAACAATTTTGAAAAGGGTCACCCAAGGAATGTTTCTGCCAAGTTTGGAAAGAATTGGCCCAGTGGTTAAGGAGGAGAAGATTTTTGAAGAATTATCTAACGATTTCTCAAAAGCTGATAAGCCCCGCCCTGCCACGCCATCATTTTTCACCCAATAAAAAATTCATGAACATGTGTTGAAAACAGTCACTCAAGGGACATTTCCGCCAAGCTTGGTTCAAATTGGCCTGATAATTGATTTCTAAAGATTTTTCACATGATTTCTCTAAGTCTGATAAGCCACGCCCTGCCACGCCCACAATTTTTGACGAATCAAAAATTCACGAACAAGTTTTGAAAAGGGTCACCCAAGGAACATTTCTGCCGAGTTTGGAAAGAATTGACCCGGTGGTTGAGGAGGAGAAGATGTTTAAAGCAATTGTTGATGACGCATGACGCACGACGCACGCCGGACACAGGGTGATCACAAAAGCTCACCTTGAGCATGTTGCTCAGGTGAGCTAAACAAGAGTGCCTGAAAGGCACTGATATCGCTCACCTGAGTTCTTCGTGTATTTGATTGTGTATAATATAGGTTTTGTTGTAAACAAATATATATGTCAGTATTATGTCATATTAAATTATTGTAAACTAGAATATCACTGAAAGTGATCATACCCCCAAAAAGCACTGTTTTTGTGCATTTTGAGAAGTACATTTCATTTGAACTGTGATCTGATCAATTGGATTGGATTGTATGGAGTTTTACGTCCCACTCAACAGCTAAGGTCATATGGAGACGGGACCTCGGTTTAAAGTCTCATCCGAAAGACCGGAGAAGCGGGGGATCGAACCAGCGATCCCTGTGTTTCAAGTCCAGCGCGTTACCACTGCACCATATCCGCCCCTATCTGATCAATTGGGAAAAAGAGCAAACAAAAAAATCTACAGACCAAACAACACATGTAAATGTTGCGAAAAATACCAATTTTCAACAAAAGGACATGACTCATTTAACTAGACAGTCCTGGCGGCCTGGAAGCGCTCCACAGGCCTGATTGTTTGTCTTGTTGAATGCAATTTCAAAGATTCAGGTTGCGCAAACAAGCAAATGCATGACCAAGCTGAAATCTACGAGCAAGTAAGATCATATGGTCAGTAAGATTTCTGTGAAAGTTATGTATTGATTAGTTAATACTAATGGTTGTAAAAGTGAAAATAAAGCCAAAAATGGCAATTTTGTCAATAACAAGAGCACATAACTCATATAAAATTCAGATCAAGCTGAAAATTATACAAAGGCAAGATCTTATAGTCACCAACATTCTGTTCAAGTTTCCTCTTGATTGACCAATATTTGTAGTTGCTAGAGTGAAAACAAAGTCAAAATAGAGTCGAAAATGGCAATTTTGTCAATTTCAAGGGCATATAACTCATGATGTAAAATTCAGATCAAGCTGAAAATTACACCAAGGCAAGATCTTATGGTCACCAACAATATGTACAAGTTTTGTCTTGATTGACCAATATTTGTAGTTGCTAGAGTGAAAACAAAGTCAAAATAGAGCCGAAAACGGCAATTTTGTCAATTTAAAGGGCACATAACTCATGATGTAAAATTCAGATCAAGCTGAAAATGTTACCCAGGTAAGATCTTATAGTCCCCATCATTCTTTTAAAGTTTTGTCTTGATTGGTCAATATTTGTAGTTGCTAGAGTGAAAACAAGGTCAAAATAGTGCCAAAAATGGCAATTTTGTCAATTTCAAGGGCACATAACTCTAAAAATAAAATTCAGATCAAGCTGAAAATTATACACAGGCAATATCTTATAGTCACAGTTATTCTGTCAAAGTTTTGTCTGGATTATTCAATATTTGTAGATTTTAGAGTAAAAATAAAGTCAAAACCAGCTATTTTTGAAATTCAAGGGCAGATAACTCAGGTTATTTTGATTCAATCCAAATTCTTTGAAGGAATCTGAGAGAGGGTCACCCAAGGATCATTACTGTTAAGTTTGATTGAAATCCATCCAATAGTTTCTGAGAAGAAGATTTTTAAAGAAAAAGTTTACGGACGGACGGACAGACGCACGCACGGACGGACGCACGACGGACACACCGCCATGACAATAGCCCGCTGGCATGACGGCCAGTGGAGCTAAAAATTAATGAACATGTGTTGAAAACAGTCACTCAAGGGACATTTCTGCCAAGCTTGGTTTAAATTGGCCTGATAATTGATTTTCAAAGATTTTTCACATTATTTCTCCAAGTCTGATAAGCCACGCCATGCCACGCCCACAATTTTTGACGAATCAAAAATTCACGAACAATTTTGAAAAGGGTCACCCAAGGAATGTTTCTGCCAAGTTTGGAAAGAATTGGCCCAGTGGTTAAGGAGGAGAAGATTTTTGAAGAATTATCTAACGATTTCTCAAAAGCTGATAAGCCCCGCCCTGCCACGCCATCATTTTTCACCCAATAAAAAATTCATGAACATGTGTTGAAAACAGTCACTCAAGGGACATTTCCGCCAAGCTTGGTTCAAATTGGCCTGATAATTGATTTCTAAAGTTTTTTCACATGATTTCTCCAAGTCTGATAAGCCACGCCCTGCCACGCCCACAATTTTTGACGAATCAAAAATTCACGAACAAGTTTTGAAAAGGGTCACCCAAGGAACATTTCTGCCGAGTTTGGAAAGAATTGACCCGGTGGTTGAGGAGGAGAAGATGTTTAAAGCAATTGTTGATGACGCATGACGCACGACGCACGCCGGACACAGGGTGATCACAAAAGCTCACCTTGAGCATGTTGCTCAGGTGAGCTAAACAAGAGTGCCTGAAAGGCACTGATATCGCTCACCTGAGTTCTTCGTGTATTTGATTGTGTATAATATAGGTTTTGTTGTAAACAAATATATATGTCAGTATTATGTCATATTAAATTATTGTAAACTAGAATATCACTGAAAGTGATCATACCCCCAAAAAGCACTGTTTTTGTGCATTTTGAGAAGTACATTTCATTTGAACTGTGATCTGATCAATTGGATTGGATTGTATGGAGTTTTACGTCCCACTCAACAGCTAAGGTCATATGGAGACGGGACCTCGGTTTAAAGTCTCATCCGAAAGACCGGAGAAGCGGGGGATCGAACCAGCGATCCCTGTGTTTCAAGTCCAGCGCGTTACCACTGCACCATATCCGCCCCTATCTGATCAATTGGGAAAAAGAGCAAACAAAAAAATCTACAGACCAAACAACACATGTAAATGTTGCGAAAAATACCAATTTTCAACAAAAGGACATGACTCATTTAACTAGACAGTCCTGGCGGCCTGGAAGCGCTCCACAGGCCTGATTGTTTGTCTTGTTGAATGCAATTTCAAAGATTCAGGTTGCGCAAACAAGCAAATGCATGACCAAGCTGAAATCTACGAGCAAGTAAGATCATATGGTCAGTAAGATTTCTGTGAAAGTTATGTATTGATTAGTTAATACTAATGGTTGTAAAAGTGAAAATAAAGCCAAAAATGGCAATTTTGTCAATAACAAGAGCACATAACTCATATGAAATTCAGATCAAGCTGTAAATTATACAAAGGCAAGATCTTATAGTCACCAACATTCTGTTCAAGTTTCCTCTTGATTGACCAATATTTGTAGTTGCTAGAGTGAAAACAAAGTCAAAATAGAGTCGAAAATGGCAATTTTGTCAATTTCAAGGGCACATAACTCATGATGTAAAATTCAGATCAAACTGAAAATTATGCCAAGGCAAGATCTTATGGTAACCATCATTCTGTACAAGTTTTGTCTTGATTGACCAATATTTGTAGTTTCTAGAGTGAAAACAAAGTCAAAATAGAGTCGAAAATTACAATTTTGTCAATTTCAAGGGCACATAACTCATGATGTAAAATTCAGATCAAGCTGAAAATTACACCAAGGCAAGATCTTATGGTCACCAACAATATGTACAAGTTTTGTCTTGATTGACCAATATTTGTAGTTGCTAGAGTGAAAACAAAGTCAAAATAGAGCCGAAAACGGCAATTTTGTCAATTTAAAGGGCACATAACTCATGATGTAAAATTCAGATCAAACTGAAAATTATACCAAGGCAAGATCTTATAGTCAACAATAATCTGTACAAGTTTTGTCTTGATTGACCAATATTTGTAGTTGCTAGAGTAAAATCAAAGTCAAAATAGAGCCGAAAACGGCAATTTTGTCAATTTCAAGGGCACATAACTCATGATGTAAAATTCAGATCAAGCTGAAAATTATAACAAGGCAAGATCTTATAGTCACCAACATTCTGTTTCAGTTTTGTCTTGATTGGTTAATATTTGAGGATTTTAGAGTAAAATTAAAGTCAAAACCAGCTATTTTTGACATTCAAGGGCAGATAACTCAGGTTATTCTGATTCAATCCAAATTCTTTGAAGGAATCTGAGAGAGGGTCACCCAAGGATCATTCTTGTGAAGTTTGATTGAAATCCATCTGGTAGTTTCTGAGAAGAAGATTTTTAAAGAAAAAGTTTACGGACGGACAGACGGACAGACGGACGCACGACGGACACACCGCCATGACGATAGCCCGCTGGCCTGTCGGCAAGTGGAGCTAAAAATCAACAAGCCCCACCCTGCCATGCCCACATTTTTTCAATTAATCAAGAATTCTCAACCATGTATTGAAGACAGTCACTCAAGGTACATTCCTGTAAGGTTTGGTTCAACTTAGCCCTATAATTACTTTTTTAAAGAATTTTCTCATGAATTTGTTAAGTCCAATAAGCCCTTCCCCGCAAAGACCACATTTTTTGACGAATAAAAAATTCTCGAACAGATATTGTAACGAGTCACCCAATGATCATTTCTGCCAAGTTTGGTAATGAATTGCCTGATGGTTAAGGAGAAGAAGATTTTGGAAGAATTATCTAACGATTTCTTGAAGTCTGGTAAGCCCCACCCTGTAAGCCGATGTTTTTCACCCAATCAAAAATTCATGAACATGTGTTGAATACAGTTTCTCAAGGGACATTCCTGCTACGTTTGGTTCAAATTGGCCGAATAATTGATTTTTAAAGATTTTTCACATGATTTCTCCTAGTCCGATAAGCCCCGCCCTGCCACGCCCACAATTTTTGACAAATCAAAAATTCACGAACAAGTTTTGAAAAAGGTCACCCAAGGAACATTCCTTTCAAGTTTGGTAAGAATTAGCCCAGTGGTTAAGGAGGAGAAGATTTTTGAATAATTATCTTTCGATTTCTCGAAGTCTGATCAGCCCCGCCCTGCCACGCCAACAATTTTTGACGAATCAAAAATTCATGAGCATGTGTTGAAAACAGTCACTCAAGGGACATTTCTGCCAAGCTTGGTTTAAATTGGCCTGATAATTGATTTTTAAAGATTTTTCACATGATTTCTCTAAGTTCGATTAGCCCGCCCTGCCACGCCCACAATTTTTGACGAATCAAAAATTCACGACCAAGTTTTGAAAAGGGTCACTCAAGGAACATTTCTGCCAAGTTTGGAAAGAATTGGCCTAGTGGTTGAGGAGGAAAAGATTTTTGAAGAATTTCCTAATGATTTCTTTAAGTCTAATAAGCCCCGCCCTGCCACGCCCACAATTTTTGGCGAATCAAAAATTCACGAACAAGTTTTGAAAAGGGCCACCCAAGGAACATTTCTGCCAATTTTGGAAAGAATTGGCCCAGTGGTTGAGGAGGAGAAGATGTTTGCCACCCAAGGAACATTTCTGCCAAGTTTGGAAAGAATTGGCCCAGCGGTTGAGGAGGAGAAGATGTTTAAAGCAATTGTTGACGACGACCGACGCACGACGGACACAGGGTGATCACAAAAGCTCACCTTGAGCATGTTGCTCAGGTGAGCTAAAAAATCACAGAATCTAATGAAGAACTGTACATTCAACATTTAGGCTAAATTAAAATGAAATCAAATCAGGCGTTTTGGAGAAGAACATTTTGGAAGGTTTTTCGAAAATTTAATTCCATTAATTTAATTAAAATTTCAGTTCCGCATGGAATTTATTTCTTTGAAGAAAACTTTAAAGAGATTTATGCAAGGAAGATTCCTGTGAAGTATGGTTATAATTGGTCCAGTAGTTTTGGAGAAGATGATTTTTAAAGATTTCTTTTTTAAATTTCATTCAATTAATTTATTCAAAATTTCATTTCTACACGGAATTTATTTATTTGAAGGCATTTCGAAGAGATGCATGCAAGGAAGATTCCTGTGAAGTTTGGTTGAAATTAGTCCAATAGTTTTGGAGAAGAAGACTTTTTAAGATTTTTCGAAAATTTAATTAATTTAATTAATTAAAATTTAAGTTCTGCACTCAGTTTGATTTTTTAAAGGAATTTTGAAGAGGTTCATGTAAGGAAGATTCCTGTGTAGTTTGGTTGAAATTGGTCCAGTACTTTTGGAGAAAAGGGATTTTTAAAGATTTTTCGAAAATTTAATTTATTTAATTAAAATTAAAGTTCTGCACAGAATTTATTTTTTAAGGAATTTAGAAGAGGTTCATGTAAGGAAGATTCCTGTGTAGTTTGGTTGAAATTGGTCCAATAGTTTTGGAGAAGAAGATTTTTAAAGATTTTTCAAAAAAATTATTTAATTTAATTAATCAAAATTCAAGTTCTACACGGAATTTATTTATTTATTTTTTTTAAGGAAGTTGGAAGAGGTTCATACAAGGAAGATTCCTGTGAAGTTTGGTTGAAATTGGTCCGGTAGTTTTGGAGAAGAAGATGTTTAAAGAAAAAGTTTACGCACGGACGCACGCACGCACGGACGGATGGACGACGGACACAAGGCCATGACATAAGCCCCGCTGGCCTTCGGCCAGTGGAGCTAACAACTCCTTATTTTGAGGTCCTGTAAAAGCAAAAGGTTTGGAAATCATCAAAGAAAAGAGGACAACCATTGCTGACAGCTATGAGCTCTTTTTCTTACAATGTTTCTATACTTAAACATATTTTCTACCTTTTTAGTCATTTTTCTTTTGCAACTAATTCTAAATTGGACGAGACAAAACTTTGTTGATTGGGAAAGAGTTAAAGACAGATGACAGATAATTTCCAGTAGCAGTTTAACTCTTTCCCAAACAAAATCTGGTTTTGACAAACTTGATATAACTGATTTGATAAAACATTGAGGCAAAAGGGGAAAATGCTGATTATCAACTTTTTCGCATTTTGACTCAATATTTTTCATGCTTCATTGTACCCTTTTCCAACATCCAATTACTCATCTGCAGCAGTTTTTGAATTGGACCACCCCAAACGTAGCTGCATGGACCCCTTAAACCCTTTCCCAAACAAGACCTGGTTTTGACAATATTAACTAGAATATCACTAAAAGTGATCATACCCCCCAAAAGCGCAGTTTTTGTGCATTTTGAGAAGTTGATTTCATTTGAACTGAGAGCTGTTCAATTGGGAAATAGAGCTAACAAAAAATCAACAGACCTAACAACACATGTAAATGTTGCAAAAAATACCAATTTTCAACAAAAGGACATAGCTCATTTAACAATCCCCAAGCCCTGCCCTGCCATGCTGATATTTTTCAATAAACCAAAAATTCACAACCATGTATTGAAGACAGTCAATCAAGGTACATTCCTGTAAGATTTGGTTCAAATTTACCGTATAATTGCTTTTTTAAAGAATTTTCTCATGATTTCGTTAAGTCTGTTACGCCCTGCCCTGCCGTTACCACATTTTTTGCAAATCAAAAATTCGCGAACAAATTTTGAAATAAGTCACCAAATGAACATTCCTGCCAATTTTGGTAACAAAACACTGAATAAAAAATTCACGATCAAGTTTTGAAAAGAGTCACCCAAGGAACATTCCTGCCAAGTTTGGTAAGAATTGGCTTAGTGGTTAAGGAGATGATTTTTGAAGAATTATCTGACAATTTCTCGAAGTCAGATTAGCCCCGCCCTGCCACACCAACATTTTTTGACGAATCAAAAAATCATGAGCAAACATTGAATACAATCACTCAAGGGACATTCCTGTCAAGTTTAGTTCAAAATGGTCCAATAAATGATTTTTAAAGAATTTTCACATGATTTCTCTAAGTCCGATTAGCCCCGCCCTGCCACGCCCACAATTTTTGAGGAATCAAAAATTCACGAACAAGTTTTGAAAAGGGTCACCCAAGGAAAATTCTTGCCAAGTTTGGTAAGAATTGGCCCAGTGGTTAAGGAGGAGAAAATTTTTGAAGAATTATCTAACGATTTCTCGAAGTCAGATAAGCCCCGCCCTGCCACGCCCACATTTTTTGGCAAATGAAAAGATCATGAGCATACATTGAAAACAATCACTCAAGGGTCATTCCTGTCATGTTTGGTTCAAATTGGCCTAATGATTGATTTTTAAAGATTTTTAACTTGATTTCTCAAAGTCCGATAAGCCCCACCCTGCCACGCCCACAATTTTTGACGAATCAAAAATTCACGAACAAGTTTTGAAAAGAGTCACCCAAGGAACATTTCTGCCAAGTTTAGTAAGAATGGGCCCAGTGGTTAATGAAGAGAAGATTTTTGAAGAATTATCTAATGATTTCTCGAAGTCGGATAAGCCCCGCCCTGCCACGCCCACATTTTTTGGCGAATGAAAAAATCATGAGCATACACTGAATACAATCACTCAAGGGTCATTCCTGCTAAGTTTGGTTCAAATTGGCCTGAAAATTGATTTTTAAAGATTTTTCACATGATTTCTCTAAGTCCGATAAGCCCCGCCCTGCCACGCCCACAATTTTTGAGGAATCAAAAAATTAACGAATAAGTTTTGAAAGGAGTCACCCAAGGAACATTCCTGCCAAGTTTGATAAGGATTGGCCTAGTGGTTAAGGAGGAGAAGATTTTTGAAGAATTATCTAATGATTTTTCGAAGTAGCATAAGCCCCGCCCTGCCACGCCCACATTTTTTTACGAATGAAAAAATCATGAACATACATTGAAAACAATCACTCAAGGGTCATTCCTGCCCAGTTTGATTCAAATTGGCCTGAAAATTGATTTTTAAAGATTTTTCACATGATTTCTCTCAGTCTGAAAAGCCCCGCCATGCCACGCCCACAATTTTTGACGAATCAAAAATTCACGAACAAGTTTTGAAAAGAGTTACCCAAGGAACATTCCTGCCAAGTTTGGTAAGAATTGGCCCAGAGGTTAAGGAGGAGGAGATTTTTGAAGAATTATCTAACGATTTCTCGAAGTAGCATAAGCCCCGCCCTGCCACGCCCACATTTTTTGACGAATGAAAAAATTATGAACATACATTGAAAACAATCACTCAAGGGTCATTCCTGCCCAGTTTGGTTCAAATTGGCCTGATAATTGATTTTTAATGATTTTTCACATGATTTCTCTAAGTCCGATAAGCCCCACCCTGCCACGCCCACAATTTTTGACGAATCAAAAAATTCACGAACAAGTTTTGAAAAGAGTTACCCAAGGAACATTCCTGCCAAGTTTGGTAAGAATTGGCCCAGTGGTTAAGGAGGAGAAGATTTTTGAAGAATTATCCAACGATTTCTCGAAGTAGCATAAGCCCCGCCCTGCCACGCCCACATTTTTTGACGAATGAAAAAAAATCATGAACATACATTGAAAACAATCACTCAAGGGTCATTCCTGTCCAGTTTGGTTCAAATTGGCCTGATAATTGATTTTTAAAGATTTTTCACATGATTTCTCTAAGTCCGATAAGCCCCGCCCTGCCACGCCCACAATTTTTGACGAATCAAAAATTCACGAACAAGTTTTGAAAAGGGTCACCCAAGGAACTTTCCTGCCAAATTTGGTAAGAATTGGACCAATGGTTGAGGAGGAGAAGATTTTTGAAGAAAAACCAACAGACAGACCAACAGACAGACAGACAGACGGACAAGCTGACTCCTATATACCCCCCCAAATTGAATTTTGGGGGTATAATAATATTGACTTGAGAAAACATTGAGGCAAAGAAGACAAGAGGCCCAGAGGGCCTTATCAGTCACCTGAATCAAATGAGCAGAAAAAATGGATTTACAGATTAATGATGTACCCTATCCCCTCCAGCACTAAATACCAAATGTGAATCCAATCCAACAGCTGGTTCATGAGAAGATTTTTTAAGATGTTAAGTTAACGCATGACAAACAACGGACGGCGACGGATGAAACACGGTCGCAATAGGTCACCATGACCTTCGGTCAGGTAACCTAAAATGCTGATAATCGGCATTTTCTCCTTTTTGTCTCAATATTTTCCATGCTTCATTGTATACAATTGAACTCTTTTAGTCATCTGCAGCAGTTTTTGAATTGGACCACCCCAAAATGTTGTTGTTTGGGAAAAGGTTAAGCTAGCATCATGGACCCCTTTAACCCTTTCCCAAACAAACGAACCCGGTTAAGTTCTCACCCGACTGTTATGGACCGGAGGCGGGTACATCAAGAAGAAAGAACCATAAAGAAAAGGACCAGAGAGGCAACAGCCTATAAGAGGTCTCGACACACAAGTAACAAGTAAAGTAACAAGTAACAACATCTGGTTTTGACAACCTTAATAAGATTGACTTGAGGAAACATTGAAGCAAAGAAGAAAATGCTGATTATCAGCATTTTCGCATTTGACTCAATATTTTTCATGCTTCATTGTACCCTTTTCCAACATCCATTTAGTCATCTGCAGCAGTTTTTGAATTGGACCACCCCAAATGTTGTTGTTTGGGAAAAGATTGAGTTAGCTGCATGGACCCCTTAAACCCTTTCCCAAACAAGACCTGGTTTTGACAATATCAATACAATTGACTTGAAAAAACATTGAGGCAAAGAAGAAAATGCTGATAATCAGCATTTTCTCCTTTTTGTCTCAATATTTTCCATGCTTCATTGTATACAATTCAACTCTTTTAGTAATCTGCAGGAGTTTTTGAATTGGACCACTCCAAACGATGTTGTTTCTGAAAAGGTTGAATTAGCAGCATAGACCCCTATTAGACTGCATTTGATAAAAGACTGATCTGCAAACAAGATGGTATAAATTTCTATATGGACACTTTTTGCATATGGTTGGTGTGAATGCAAAACCTCGTATGTGGATTTTTGCGATTTTCAAAGTAAAATCTTGTGTGTCCAGTTAAGACAATTCTTGCAGGTTTTGAGGTATTATTACTTATCAGTATTAATGGCACATTATTTGTGAACAATATGTCAAGATTTCAAGTAAAACCTTTCAGTTTGGGAAAAATTGTTAGTCTTTGTTCCTTCCCCTTTTAAATTTCCCAAAAACGAAATACGAGGTTTTGCATTTACAACAACAATATCCTGAATCAATTATATACTTACATAGGTTGCATAAAATAATTTTTTAACCCCCTCCAAAAAGACCTAGACCCGCTTTCTCGAAAAATACTTAAGTACATACTCATGAGTAAATGCTCATCTTAAATGGAATAATCTCCAACATTGAAGGGTGTTCAATTGAAGTTCATGTGGATTTCGTGTGATTTGAGTATGGTGCTCTGAATTTAGTCTGAGAACGTCAAGGGCGGATCCAGGGGTGGGGTCAGGGGGTCATGACCCCCCCTGGAATTGGCCGAAAATTGAATTTTGACTATATAATTTTACATATTTAACACATCATTTGGGCTTTGACCCCCCCCCCCCTGGAAAAAAAGTTCTGGATCCGCCCTTGAACGTACTTAAGTTTTTTCGAGAAACTGGGGCCCGGTTTGGATATTTGAAAGGTGGTTATGGCCTTTTTTTCTGATCAAAGCACAAAATCAATATTTCCCATCTTCTTACCCCTTTTCAAAACAACTGGTTATGATCATGTCCCTCATAGATCAGGCTTGGGAAAAACATTTGAGGCGAAAGAGGAAAGTGCTGAGAATCAGCACTTTTTCCATTCATTAGGAGCATTCTTTTTGTCTATTGCAGCAGCTTTCAAATGAGACCATCCTAATACCGGTATTTGTCCATTTTGGAAAGGATTAAATAAGTACACTTGCACTGCAAGTAACATTTTATATCAGTGTTCTCCCCAGCCCATTAAGCTGTATCAGCCCCAATAAAGCTTTATGTAAATCAGTGTAATGCCCCTACAGCTTCCAAAGAACCCCACAGCTTTAATTTCTTCAAAATAATCTCCAGATGGAGCAATTTACAGGCGTTTCCTGTCAAAAACTTAAAAATAATGCATTCTTATAAATTAGAATGTAATAATTCTGTAAAAAAGCATTATGGGAAAAGAAGAAATTGCTCAAATTGAGCCATTTCTTCTTCATCAATTATGTTTTTATTCACAATTATTTGCGTGAACACAATGCGCTTTAGAGTTTACCAATGCCACTACCCTTTCAAATTTTTCTGCGGAGAACCCTGTATATAGTTCACATGGTGTTCGCCGTTTTACAAGTGTTTGTCCACAATGTGTTCATTGTTTGTCTTGGTCTTCTAAGCTTACAATGAACTTCCACTCTTCTGTACATGGAAAAGAAAGACAACAACATTAACCCTTTATCAGACCGCAAACTTATAGGGTGATCCAATTTGAAAGTTGCTCCTGACGACACAAGATGTGTTATTAAAGATAAAATTTGTGCACAATACAGCAAGGAAAATATTGAGACAAAAGGAAAAACTGCTGGTTATCAGCAGTTGCTTCTTTTGTCTCAATGTTTTCCCAAGCCCTATCTATTTAGGACGTCAAAACCAAGTCTTGTTTGGGAAACGGTTAAGCTTTTATCAAACAGCAAAATTTGAGAATATTCCAAATTCACAGATATTGCAGACTGCAATTTCTAGTAGATAAAAATTTACTTTTTTGGGTCTTTTTTGGATAGAAAACTTTGTGGGAAATGAAGAAATTACTTGTCACAAGCAATTTCTTCATTTTACACAATGTTTTTGTTCACCTTTATCTTGTTGGGGCCAAAAGGCGTCAATGTGTGGTAATGGGTCAACGCTTTCTCAAACAAAGCAACAGCATCAGAGAGTGGCTCATATACATCCAACAAAAATTGTCAGAAATAAGCTGTTACACTCATATAATTCAAAGGGAGAATACAATAAGTAGACGCCATAGGTGTTTATAGTGCCAAATTTAGCCGTTCCCAAAAATGGCAAAATTTTAGGATACACCTATTTGAAAGCAGCTGCAGAACACAAAATGGGCGTTGATAATGATTGAAATTGTTCACAATATAGTATGGAAAATATTGAGGCAAAGGAGAAAATGATGATAATTAGCATTTTCTTCTTTTGTCTCAATTTTCCCCAAACATTTCTATTAGGGACGGGAAAAACAGGTCTTGTTTGAGAAAGGGTTAAACTTATTCAAATCAAAACTGTTGGAGGAGAAGTTGGGCAGTTTCTTTCTTTTTTTTACTCAAAGGGCAATTATCTAGCAATTAAAATACAATGATAGGAGTAATCTTAATGTCAAAGGTGGCATGTACAACTAGATAGCATGGAGAATCATTGTTGAAAGTTTCTTCTTTTTGATTTCTTTTTTTGCCGAAATATTTTTTCTGCTCTTTGATAAGACACAAATTCTATCTTTACCATTTAACATCATCAATATGACCTTTGCTCTGTTATACACTAATTTTATATTCAACGTCTATTTTGTCATCTGCAACAGCTTTTAATTAGAATAGTTTGACTTTTTGCTATTTTGAATTTGGTGAAAAAGTTAGCTGTGAGGGCATTTAACCCTTTCCCAAACAGCAAAATTTCAGGGCGGTCAACTTCAAAATCTACCCCAAATGACAAAATGGAAGTTATCAAAGATAGGATTTGTGTAAAATATGGAATAGAAAATATTGAGACAAAGAGCTGGTTATCAGCAGTTTTTTCTTTTGTTTCAATGTTTTCCAAAGCCTTTTCTATTAGGGACGTCCAAAGCAGGTCTTGTTTGGGAAAGGGCTAAATAGAGTAAATCAAATAGCTAATAAAATAGTATATCTCACTTTCTCTTTTCAACAAAAACCTCGTAGCTGCAACTTGTTTTAAGCTACAATTATGAGGTTTTTGTTGTAAAGCAGCAATGACTTTGCTTCGGTGATAGGTTGTACAGACAGCCAGGCTCATGTAAACAAAGGTAGACACTTGAGAGGTCCACCATTTTGTTTATGATCTAAATGGGGAGTTAAGTAGGGCTAATCAAATAGCTTACAAAATAGTATAACATCGCTTTTCAACAAACTAGACAGCCCTGGCGGTCTGGAAGCGCTCCACAGGTCTGATTGTTTGTCTTGTTGAATGCAATTTCAAAGGTTCAGGCTGCACAAACAAGCAAACGCATGACCAAGCTGAAAATTTCAAACAAGTAAGATCTTATGGTCAGTAAAATTCTGTGAAAGCTATTGTATTGATTAATTAATACTAATGGTTGTAAAAGTGAAAATAAAACCGAAAATGGCAATTTAGTCAATTTCAAGGGCACATAACTCATGACGTAAAATTCAGATCAAGCTGACAATTATACCCAGGCAAGATCTTATAGTCACCAACATTCTGTACAAGTTTTGTCTTGATAAGTCAATATTTGTAGTTGCAAGAGTGAAAACAGTCAAAATAGAGCCAAAAATGGCAATTTTGTCAATTTGAAGGGCACATAACTCATGATGTAAAATTCAGATCAAGCTGTAAATTACACCAATGCAAGATCTTATAGTCACCAATATTCTGTACAACTTTTGTCTAGATTAGTCAATATTTGTAGTTGCTAGAGTGAAAACAGTCAAAATAGAGCCATAAATGGCAATTTTATCAATTTCAAGGGCACACAACTCATGACATAAAATTCAGATCATGCTGAAAACTATACCAAGGTAAGATATCATAGTCACCAACATTCTGTACAAGTTTTGTCTTGATTAGTCAATGTATGTAGTTGCTAGAGTGAGAACAAAGTCAAAATAGAGCCGAAAATGGCAATTTTGTCAATTTCAAGGGCACATAACTCATGATGTAAAATTCAGATCAAGCTGAAAATTATACCAAGGTAAGATCGTATAGTCACCAACATTCTGTACAAGTTTTGTCTTGATTCTTCAATATTTGTAGATCTTAGAGAAAAAATAGTCAAAACCAGCTATTTTTTACATTCAAGGGCAGATAACTCAGGTTATTCTAATTCAATCCAAATTCTTTGAAGGAATCTGAGAAAGATTTTTAAAGAAAAAGTTTACGAACATACGTACGAACGCACAGACGGTCGGACGCACGACGGACACACCGCCATGACAATAGCCCGCTGGCCGTCAACCTGACGGCCAGTGGAGGTAAAAACTCGTAACTACAGCTTGTTTCAAGCTGCAGTTACGGGGTTTTTGTTGAAAAGCAGTGAAAACAAACCTTCCGTGACAGGTTGCACAGACAGTCTGGCTCTTGTAAACAAAGCAAGAGACTTGAGAGGTCCACCATTTTGTTTGTGGTCTAAATGGATCTTCTTGAGTTCTGCCAGACTAATGTACCTCTTCATCATTCTCTCATACTTCACGTCTACCATGTACCATTTCGGATTCTCCTTCGATGCTGACCTATCAAGAATTTGGCCAAGTATATGTATAGTACAACTTGTGTGTTTTTAGCCAATTACCACACATTGCCGCGATTAGATTGCGGTGGAAATCACCATGATTTTCCACTTGAACACCGCAATTCACGTTTAATTGCACGGACAGGTATTAATTGGTCTTAGCTGGCATTTCCTCCAAGTGTGGCGAATCGCCGCGATTTTCAACCCATGGCAGCAATTTGCGGTGATGCGAGGAACTTTCGAGTGGAAAAACACAGTGGTCGCTATAGCAAATCACTGAGATATTTCCACCGTGTGGAGGGAGTTTTTTAGGCAAAAAAAACGTGCAAGCTGTACTTTCCTAGATGGCAAAATTTTAGACTGGACACAATTCAATCATGCTGCAGACGTCAATTTCAAGTGGATGAAATTTTACCTATATTATCTTTCAGGGGTCGAAAACATTGTGAGAAATGAAGAAATTGCTGGTCACAAGCAATTTTCTTATTTTTCACAATGTTTTCCAAAGCCTTTATCTTGTGAGGCATCAAAAGCATCAGTAAATCGTCGTTGTTAATGTAAAACCTCGTATCTCGTGTCTGGAAAAAATTAAAGGGGAGGGAAAAAAGTGTAATAACTTTTCTCAAACTGAAATGTTTTACTTGAAATTTGGACAAATTGTTCACAAATAATTTGTCATTAATACTGTTCAGAAAACATATCTCAAAATCTGCGAGAATTGTCAAAACTGGGCACACAAGTTTGTACTTTGAAAATTGCACGAATCGACATACGAGGTTTTGCATTTACACCGATGATATGTAAAAGGTTTAATCATTTGTGACCCGTCGCGCTAAAAGGGACCTTATAGGAAGTGTGAAAAATATCGACCCTAGTCTGTCTGCGCAGTCCGCGCAGCCAGACTAGGGCCGACACTTTTCACTTTTATGTAATTTTCTAAATTCGGAATGTTTTCCCTATCTTACTGTATGTCCATTTTTCGCATACAGTATCTGGTTGACCTGTGCTGGATCTGACAAGTTTGTCAAAATTTTGATTTTTGGAGTTCGGATAAGGTCCCTTTTAGTATGACAGGTCACATTTGTTTGTGAAACACCACAGCGACTGGTAAGCTAACCATGTGCACCTTGCACCCTTTTTTATTCATTACAATCACAGCATCTTAACCCATTATGAAACCATGGGCGGATCTAGAGGGGGGGTCAGGGGATGGGGGTGTCCGGACCCCCCCTGGCATTGGCTGAAAATTAAATTTTGACTAGACTCTACACTTAAAGACACTTCTAACGCAACACTTACCTTTTTGGTAATAACTTGATATTTAACAAACCATTCTTTATCAAATTTTTAACAAATTTAATTCATTCACAATTGCATAATATGTGTAATTTTCATAAAGAAACATTGAGTAGAAATGATTAAATTTGCAGTGCATATAATATGACTTGAAAACAAAAAATCGCAAAAAAGCTGTGCGAGCTGATAACGTAAATTCATGTTATTCAGGCCCGTAGGAAGCAATTTCAGATTGGGGTGGCTGAAGCCCCTGTGCCTGGATATTTGGGGGCTAAATTGGATTGTCCCTTCATTTTCAATGTAAAATAAGGAAAATTTGGTATTTTGGTCAACATCAGGGAGGCTAAGCCCCGCTTAGCCCCCACTGTTCCTACGGGCCTATTATTAATGTAACAGCAGTAAAGTTTATGACATTATGCTAACATTCTGTGTGTCCGTCATGAACCTAAATGACACGAAGACACACCCTTCTCATTGATAAAGCATAATTGATGGTGAATCTTTGCGGGATCATTCTTAACTCGTCCCTATTAAGTTCCTGTTGCAGTTTTTGAACGTTTCTTGGAGCAAAAGGGCGAAAAACTAATGTCTGGTAACAAATTCAATGATTTTGTGCAATGCTGACACGTACAAAACATTAAACAAAATAGGTGCGACTGAATTCTAGTGTTGCATCGCACATGAAAGCATGTAATCAAATCTTATGAAGCAGTGATATGAGATTTGAGCATGATTTGGTGGCGCTGCTTTGATACTATTGAATTCTGCAATTGCCTGGGGTTTTGTAACTTTTTATATTTGAGTCTTAGTGAAAAATCTTAATATTTTTTATGTTCGGATCAGCCGATTTTCTTGAAACTTACAGAAAACATGTAAACGTAATTGATTGATATTTGCTGAAAATTTCATAAAATATACTGCATTATTTATTTAGTTATGATGAAAAATGTAAGTGTTGCGTTGGAAGTGTCTTTAAGTGTATATTTTAGTGTAACGTTATATATATCTATTACATTTTAAGCCATAATTAGACCTTGGACCCCCCCTGGAAAAAATATTGGGCTTGGACCCCCCTTGGAAAAAATTCCTGGATCCGCCCTTGTAAACGATAAAATTTTGGGGTAGTCCAATTTGAAAGAAGTTGCAGACGACATTTCAATGTGATGAAATTTCAAAATTCATAGCTTTCTGGATAGAAAACATTGTGGGAAATGAAGAAATTGCTTGTCACAAGCAATTTCTTCATTTTCCACTATGTTTTCCAAAGCCATTATAAAGTGGGGAGTCAAAAGGAGTCTGTGTGGTAATGGCTTAACCCTTTCCCAAACGACAAAATTCTAGGGTGGTCCAATTTGAAAGATGTTACAGACAACAAAATAAATCATATCAAAAGGAGAACGTATGTTTGTTATAGCCCAGAAAATATTGAGGCAAATTGAGAAAGTGCTGGTTACCAGCACTTTCTTCTTTTGCCTCAATTTTTTTCCAAAACCTTTTCTCCTAGGGACGTCAAAACCAGATCTTGTTTAGGAAAGGGTTAACCACCACCAGCTCATCTCACTAACATGTAGATGATTCACATACATTTGTGATAGATAAATGACTTTCCCACGGTGGATAACCCACGTGACTTTTGGGAAGCGTTAACACTGAAAAAATCGTCCGCTTCAAGGTATGTTTTGTTTAATGTCTCAGCTTATACTCTATTGATTTTGACGAGATAAAGTGCATGGAACGCGCATTTGAGAGGACTTTTCCTGTTTGTAACTCGCTCTGTTGCGAATCTCGTGGTTTTTTCAAACATTCAAGCGAAAGTTTTTCTCAGTGCATGTGAACGCTTCCCACTTTCGTTTTGCACTTACAAAAACTTTGGCTCGAATGTTTGAACAAACCACTGGATTTTGAGCAGAGTGAGTTAGAGCCGGGAATAGCCTTCTCAAAGGGGCTTTCCGTGCACTTTATCTCGTCAAAATCAATAGAGTATAAGCTGAGAAATTAAATTAAACATACCTTGAAGCGTACGATTTTTTCGGTGTTAACGCTTCCCAAAAGTCATGTGCACCGTCTATCATCAACACCGGAAATAGATTACCAGCGAAGCGAGAGTATGAAAAAATGCATGGTGAGTGAGTAAGTGTTGACCTTTATTATTGCGTTATAATTTACTACAGGATAACCAGTGCATGTAAGGCACATTGTAAAAAGATTAAATATAACGGCATGTGGCTCTATTTTATCCTGTGTATCGAAATATCTGCATTTAGAAAGTTTTTTCGTTGCTTGGTACTGGCATTTCAGATAATCGTGTCGCGAAAACACATGTTTTATCGGGTTAACAGGATTGTATTTCGGGTTTGAAGTCCATTTCCTATTCTTAATACCAATTTGCCTTATCTAACATGTGTTTCTTATGCTGGTTTAATATTTTACTGCCGCTAATACCTGAAACAAAAATGCTTGAGGTATACGGCGAATAGTTGTTTATTGGTATTTTATGGACGGCAAATAGTCAATGCCATGGACGGCGAATAGTCGTTATGTGTTAACGAAATTTACGTCGTATAATTTTCATTTGTTTTTAAAATCAATAAACGAGTTATTACACAATCACGACAGTTATGCAGTATCTCATGTTATTTCTTTTTTGGGATATCGGAGGTTTGTATGGTGGAGGAAGGCCACTACTCAACGAACTATATGAATGCGTCAACAGACATTTTACACTCTACAGCTCAGCATATCTAGTGAAATGTTTTTCTATCATTGCTATTTTTATTATTAGTCGAGTCCGGTAAGTCTGCGCACCCATTCAATTCCGTCTAAAAAACAACAACAACTACAACAAAAACAAGAGGGCCAAGATGGCCATGCATCGCTCAGGTACCTGAGAGGACTTTGAGACAAAAAACTTGCACACTCCAAACTCGCATGACCCACTTTTTACATGACCTAGATGTCATCAAGATAAACATTCTGAACAATTTTCACAATGATGAGTAAATATTAAGGTTCTTCGAGCAAAAACAAGATTTAACCTTGTGACCTGGTTTTTTACCTAACATTAGCCACTTTTTACATAACCCATTCATCATCAAGATAAGCAATTCTGAACTATTTTCACAATGATGGATAAATATTTTGAATTTTCAGAGCAAAAACAAAATTTGACCTAGGTTTTGACCTCGCATGACCATTTTGTCAAAATAAACATTCTGAACAATTTTCACAATGATTCAGATATCATTATGGTTCTAAATGCAGAAACAAGATTTGACCCTGTGACCTAGTTTTTGACATCACATGGCCCCCTTTTTACATTGACCATATATTATCAAGATAAATATTCTGAACAATTTTCACGATAAAGTAAATAGTTTGGTTCCTAGAGCAAAAACAAGATTTGATCTAGTGACCTAGTTTTAGACCTCGCATGACCCACTTTTCACATCACCAAGATATCATCACGATAAACATTCTGAACAATTTTCACAATGATAAAGTAAATATATTGGTTCTTAGAGCAAAAACAAAACTTGACCTAGTGACTTAGTTTTTAACATCGAATCGAATGACCTGCTTTTCATATCACCAAGATATCATCAAGATAAATATTCTGAATTTTCACAATGATTGAGTAAATATTTTGGTTCTAGGAGAAAAAACAAGATTTGACCTTGTGACCTAGTTTCTGACCTCGCATGACCCCCTTTTAAAAAGACCCAGATTTCGTCAAGATAAACATTCTGAACAATTTTCACAGTGTTTAGGTATATTTCCGTTCTTAAGGCAAAACCAAGATTTGACCAAATGACCCAGTTTTTTTACCTTACATGACCCACTTGATGTGCGCAGACTTACCGGGCATAAAAATATACTTTAAAACATGAGGGCAGGTAACTTCACGCTTGATTATTTCAGTTGTCTTTGGGAAATTTGCAGAATTTCTAGATTTTCATGTTTTAACAGATCCTAATTTGCTTTATGCTTGTCATTTGTGAGCTTACAATCTTGTATTCAATGGCAAATATAGATCTTATTTCTTAACGAATAAGGTATGCAACCCATCATTAGCACCATTGAAGAGCCAGAGGCGAAATTTGAAAAGTCCCAGTAACTACTAAACAGTGTTACATTTCTATTCCAAATACAAACATAAGCATTTTGTACAGGTTAGAATTTTGGATTAATGCATACTTATGGAAATATTTTTTGTTGGTTTTGATCGTAAAGGTTCTCTTACTCTAGGCACTTT
Organism: Fragum sueziense; assembly: GCA_963680895.1. Lineage (NCBI taxonomy): Eukaryota > Metazoa > Mollusca > Bivalvia > Cardiida > Cardiidae > Fragum > Fragum sueziense. Next base: position 36,766,047 of record OY804602.1, read on the forward strand.
GAGTGGGCTGCGTTTTTTCATTGTGATACTCTGTACACATTCAATTTAAGTGATTTTTCAATGACTATTCGCCGTACATAATTTTTGGATAATTTAACTATAAGCTGTACAGATCATGTTCTATTCGCCGTACACATCTAACTTTTTGTTTTGTTAAATATCTTGCTTAACCCATTACTGCACAGTGACGCCTTTTGACTCCCTCACAAGAAAATGCTTGGGAAAACATTGTGAAAAATGAAGAAATTGCTTGTGACAAGCAATTTCTTCATTTTTCACAATGTTTTCTTATCCAAAATACAAAGAATTCTCAATTTTCATCAACTTGAAATTGTCGTCTGCAACATCTTTCAAATTGGAACAGTCCAAAATTTTGTCGTTTGGTAAAGGGTTAATTTCTGGATTTTGGATTAAAAATTCTACAATACCTTCATATTCCCTTCATATTCTATATGTTCTCTAGCTCAGTACTAAAAAAATCGAAAATATCCGCATATGTTTCAAATAAATTGAGCCTAAACGCCAAAAGCATGCTTTGTTTATGGTACCAGTCGTCGGATGATCGGTCCTCAAATCCATCCGTCTTGTCAATTAACAAAACGATCTACTTACAAGAAAAGCTTTATATATCCGCCATGTATGTACACAGACAGATCTTCAAACATACCACGGTTAAAACCATCAAAACTGGTTTTTTATGAGTTGTCACATTTCGTGTCAGTCAACTCTCGCTTCACTGGTAATCTATTTCAGGTGTTGATGATAGACGGTGAAGTGGGTTATCCACCATGTTTCCAAATGTATAGTGATCCCACAATATTCATATTTGCGCAAAACAATGAAGACCATTCTCATTTACTAATTATAGGTTATACTAGTCAAAACAAAATCATATTGATGATCATCAGTATTTCTGTGTAATATTGACGAGGTGATTTGCATGTGCATCTCTTTAATAACATGTTTTTATAGCTTAAAAGTTTATTTATAAACATCAGATTAGCTTGGGACCACTGTACTAAAGTTATCCAAGAGGAATAATAAAAATTTCATTGTTTATGAAAGGGTTAACCCTTTCCCAAACAGCCAAATTTTTAGGGCGATCCACTTCAAAAACTGCTACAAATGACAAAATGGATGTTAATAAAGATTGAAGTTGTGTGTGATATAGCCAAGAAAATATTTAGGCAAAAGGAGAAACTGCTGGTTATCAGCAGTTTCTTCTTTTGCCTCAATGTTTTCCCCAAGCCTTTTCTATTAGGGTCGTCAAAACCAGGTCTTGTTTGAGAAAGGGTTAATTGAGTCATAATCGGGGCATGGCTGACCCTAGCAAAAATGTTTCTTACCGGTCATAATGGGGATCCTTGCTGTCAAACTGTGTATGATCAACATAACTCTCTTTGACAACCTAAAAGCAAACAGAAACAAGATATGTTTGAGAAACACAAATGCCCCCGAAAAGGCCAATGTTAAGTTGCATGTTAAGTTTTCACGTTAAGTTCTCAGGTTAAGGGTAGATAAGGGTTAATGGATGACCTTGAGGAAGGTCATATTGCATGGAACAGATAGATATCATTGAAAGAAGGTTACATACAAAATTTGAGCTTTGTATGTGGAACACTTATGGAGAAAAGGCCAATGTTTAGTTTTCACGTTAAGTTTCTGACGGACAGACAGACGGATAACGGTAAAACAATATGCCCCTGAGCTATCGATGCGGGGGCATAAATATAGGTCAAATGCGCTGTTTACAGTTGGCACCTTTGGCAGCCACAGGATTTGGCCTTCAACTCTCAAGTGCACCCATTTCAGTGTTCTCCCCAGCCCAATAAGCTGTATCGGCCCCACTACAGCTTCATGTAAATCAGTATAATGCCCGGACCCCTACAGCTTAATATATTCAAAATGGTCACCAGAATAAAGGAATTTGATTTATTTCATGTCAAAAATTGATGAGTAAAGGCATTCTGTACAATAAATTTGCATAAAAGCATAATGGGAAAAGAAGAAATTGCTCAAAATGAGCAATTTCTTCTTTTCCCATTATGCTTTTATTCACAATTATTTGCATATACACTGTATTGTACATTCAACAATATCTTTATAATTTGCCACTACAGCTTCAAATTATTCTGGGGAGAACCCTGCATTTTATATAATACATAGGTGAATTTGGATTTAATGGGGGTTTACATCCCACTCAACTGCTAAGGCTATATGGAGAGGGAACCTCAGTTAAATGTCTCATCCGAAAGACTGGAGAGACGGTGGATTGACCTGCAACCCCTGTGTTAAAAGTCCAGCGCAATACCAGTTAACACTGCACCACATCCATCCCTCATACATATAGGTGAAGAGAATCGATGTAGGCTAGCTCAGAAAAATTTTCATGGCTCCAGTGGGATTTGATCCCTCGATCCCAAAGCCTTTGTCCTTTGTTATTTCAATTCCAAACCTTATGTTTTGGAAACTCATTTGAATAGTCTTGGGGAGACATTTCCAATAAGTACCCACAGCAAAGGATTTGATTAACAATAAGTGATATTTTACATTCTTGACACCTTTTGACACATCACAGGAAAAAGGCTTAAGGTATACGACCCATCAATAGAATTATAAAGATACATAAGTAACTATATATATTTAAAATCAGCATGGTATCCCGCATCTAATTGCCAATTTTTATCAACTTTGATCGTTTCGTTAGTGAAATTTTGATAATTTTATATCTTGCATCAGGGTCATACAAAATCATGAAATACCAAACACCCAAAGTGAGCTTTTAAACACAAAAACTGCATGATTAAAAGCAATAAAACACTAGTGTTTGCATCTAATCAATAGCTTATGGCCAAGTGCAAATAAGCATTCAAAATTTATGTTCCAGGAAACAGCAAATTATTTTGAAAACATATGTACAAGTATCCTCAAAATAGGTTAGTTTCCTGAAATAATGATGAATTTTTTAATTTTGCTGAAAATTTCAGACCAATCGGTCAAGTCGTTCAAAAGATACAAAAGATTGAATATCGCAAAAAGGCCCAAAAATCAGCATTTTTGTGTGACATTGATAAAAAATGCATTTTTGATTTTTAAATATTTTTTCATTAAGCAATAAATAGGATGTTGGTCTTTAAATTTCTCATCTAGAGTCAATTTCTTAAGAGAAATCAATTACAATTTGTCAAAAAATCAAGAAAATCTTTGTTTTTGTGAAATTCTTAAAAAACACCCAAAATGGGCCAAAAATCCAAAATCTGGGTACTTCACTGTGGGTGGATGCCACAGCCACTAAAGAAGTGGTTCATGAGATATTATAACGCACATGCATGGTGGAAAGGATGTAGTTTCTGATTTACAGCACTTTTTTCTTTTTGATTTCATGTCAAAATTTTGGTAGTCGTTTTCTTTTAACAAAATTTTGTCCCAACAGTAACGGTTGCCACCCTGCCTTTGTATTTGGATAGCTACTATCATTATACAGATGATTTCTGGCCTCATTCACAGCCCCATTTTTTCCCAAATGGTTGTCGAACACTTTCCATTTTAATACTTTGTTGTATCTACATATTTACAGCAAGCACATCAAAGAGAAACAATGTCCCAACAGTAACGGAAAATGTCCCAACAGTAACGGTTACATTCTTGATAAGCTGCTCTTGTCTAATAGACTATAGAAGATGTTTATGAGCTGTCCTGTGAAACTTCAAGACATCCATGTCAAGTTGATACTAGCATGACAAGTGAATATCAAATGAACAAATAGTTTCAGAGGTTCAAAGCCAGGCCCTAATAGGATGGCTTCTGAAAGTCTTTCGTCCAAGCTATAAATTGGTTCTTTTTAAATGACAGTATGCATTAAACTTATTAAATTTAATCTGTAAGACTTTGACAACAAAAAGCAAGTGACTAAGAATGACTACGTAAACCATACTGTAAAAAATGCATGCTTAAATTGATTAAATGGCTGCCGTTACTGTTGGGACAGATTTCTAAACAATTTAATGCAAGGAGCTACTTGGTGAAAAAATGGTTTCATTAACTTTCAAGAAGACTTGGCAAGCAAAAAAAAACTTTCTCAAGCAACCAAGTCCATTAAAAGACTCACATTGTATGAAAATTTCTGAAAAAATAAAGACCGATATAATCCTATTAGACCCACAGAATGCTGAATGGCAAAAAATTTTACAATTCATGATGCACAGGTATTCTTTATCTCATTAACAAGATATGTCTCATATATATGTAGCAAATGATATAATCAAAATTTGATGGATAATATAGGAACTTCTTCCACTTTTTATTGTGTAGACCTGAACAAAATGCAGATTTGCCTAATTCAAAAATGATACTTTTTACTAAGTTATTTGACCACTGAAACTTTGCATCTTTGAAACCCAAACATAGCATTTAAAAGGGGTTGAAATAAAATACCATGCATATATCCTAAGAAAGAATACAATATACTTGTACATGTTTGAAGGTGAGTTATATAGTTCATATTATCACATTATTATATTTTGATATATACGATATAAAATATCCATTATGTTGACAAAAATAAGTTTGCACATTTTAAATTTTACTCCCTGGAGTTGTCGAAAATGGCAAAATGTCGTGAGATAATCATTTAAACAATTTTGTTTTACCTGAATATAAATTCACTTAGCCACCAATGACTTTACTACCATACACAATTTATCAGCCCTGCAAGATTTTAAATCAGATACTGTCTTACAGAATGAAGATATACACCAAAAACAAAAAAAAATCATATGTGAAGTTTTGAACTAATGTATATGCGTATATTTATTCATTCATAAGTTGGCATATTCAATCATTTTACATGTATTGGATGGTTTTAACATTTTTACTTTGATTTTACTTCACAAGTATATACTGAAAATGCTGCAGTAACTTTCAAGTTATGAATAATTGGTCAACCAGTGCAGTCCGCTATTTTCTCGTCAATGTGAGAACAAATGTTGTATGGTATTAGCAGACATGTTAGAATGAGAAGCACAATTTTATACATAGAATACAATGAGTTTGACCTCTTCTATTGAAAACAGGGTTAATGCAGTAAGTTGGAAGATGTATTTAGGTATTACCAATTATTTAAAGGAAACCGTTACTGTTGGGACATACTTTAGTTTGAAGTTAAACTGTGGAAAATTGCCTGAAATCCAGTAAATGTTCTTAAAATGAAGCTATGCCCTTCTTTACCTGTTTCAATACATTTCTTATACAATTAACCATTTTATAAGGTAGCTACACCATCAAGGAGTTGACTATCTAGCTTTGAGCAGTCACATGATGATGAAATACATGTAAACCAGAAATTTATATCTTCCTTTAGTGAAATCAATGCTTAGTTATCCTATCTTAACACCAATATGACAAATCTCATTGATTAGTAGCCTTTTTGAAATGTTATTAGACTCTAAATACATGGTAGCTCATGGTGTCCCAACAGTAACGGCAAATCAAGATTTTCCGTTCATTTTTAAATTGCATATTATAATGTAACAGCACAAACTATTGAAGTAATTCTTTTTTTCTATTATTAAGTTATGATGTCTTTTTATTCTAAAATGGTTTTATTTGACATATTATGCTTTATCTTCACTGAATAAAAATAAATACAAGTATGTTTTTGAAACTCATTACTTTTCAAAGCATTTATTTTAATATTTTCCTCAAAAAATCAAATGAAATGGACGGAAAATGGGTAAAAAGTTTGTATATGGCATTGGCTTACTATGAAACAAATTATAATTGACAGTCTTCTGAGAAAAATTACTGTTTTGGTTCCTTAAAAAACAATAAAAAATGAAAAATATGCCCCAAATATTATAAATATTTTTTTCATCAGACATAATTTCCTCGAAAACATAACTTTTCTTTGAAGTTAAACATATATGCTACCATAAAAAACATCCAAGGCATACAAAAACTAAAGTTCATTTTTCGACATTTTGTCACACCTTATTTGCACTTGGCCTTATATTATCCCCAACAATGGACTAACAAGTAAATAAATAATAACCAACAACAAAATATTTTTTTTTGCTTTTGTAATACGTGGCTACCATACTTTCGACAGGCTTTTTCGGACGAATCTGAAACAATAGTCAATTTTGAATAACATTAATTCCAATGATATATCAAAATGCATGGCACAAAAGCAAGATCATAATTTTCCTATGTGTAAATTCTTTTAAATAAAGTAAAAAATAAACAGTTTCGCCGTACACAAATTTTAAAAAATCACTTTGACTAATACACCCCCTTTTTTACCACCGCCTAATTTCTTAAGGAAAATGGCACTCTTTGTTTATTATACTTAAAGGGGGAATAACACTTAACATCTTACAAATTTTCAGAGAACTTCGTGCAAAAAATAAATATATATTATGAAAATATGGCCTTTAAATTGCATCTATGCCAAATCTTAGCTTTCTATCTTGTGTATTGGCTAGGATGTTGACGGATTTAAACCCCCATATGTTTTATTTTTATAATTTTTATCCCCCCGACAAAAAATCATGGGGTTTTAAATCCGTCGACATCTACAGTCATTGAATTTTAGAAAAAATGTTACTAGACATTCGGGCTAGTAATCTTGGAATTTTCACTAGCCCGAAACAAGAATTACTAGCCTGAATCAAGATTTCATTATTTTCAAATCAGAAGCATGTACTGAAAATGCCATTCTGAATTGATGTCCCAAATAAATTCTTCAACTTTTGAAAAATATTCAGATAAACTAGATCCTATGTTAGATTTTTTCTGATAATTTTCTACACTATCAACTGAAATAAGGTCTGTGCTTAAAGTAGTCTCTATTTTGAGGAATGCACACTTTTTCAATTTCACTTCAAAATTGGTACAAAAGTCGAATACATGTGGTCTGCAATATGTTAAAGTTCCTACTCATTAGGTAGTAAAAAAATTCAGTGGTGGTGATAGGTAAGGGTCATGAGTCATGACGTCAGTAAACTCAACCATCCATGAGATCAAAGGAAAATCTATCTAAACTCAACCATCCATGAGATCAAAGGAAAATCTATCTATGGAAAACTAAATGTTTTATCTGTGTTGTAATTTATACAGTTGTTTTTGGAGGCTAAAGATATTTTTTGTAATGACTAAGGAACTGACTCTTTTTGTACTTATATGTGATCAGATTCTAGACAAAGGAATGCATGCGAACTGCTTTTGACTTGCAAACAATTTTGCAGGATTTGCCATCATTGAAGGAAAAGTAAGCTTTGTAGTGCAATTTTGTTACATCAGAAAAAATTCTTACATGTGTTCTTTACTCGGTAATTACGAATGTGAATGATAATCAATTTCTATAATTTCTGCGAGGGAATTATGCACAAACACAGAAGTGTGTGAAAGGAAAAGAATTGCAGAAAATCGGTTAAAGGTTTGTGTAAATTAAACCTCGATTTTTACTTCACTTTGTTGACAATTTTCTTTGATATTTAGAGCTAAAACTTATAAAACTCACATAGAAAGGCTTGAGTTCAGAGTTGTTTTTTTTATCTCCAACAAACAAAATGCTTTCGTGATTACTCGAGCTTTTCTGACAGGGTTATATTACAACCCATAGTCTAGAATTTAGACTTCTATTTTTAGCTTGTGGGATTTCCCGGCGTAGGACCTCGGTATTTCATATTTTCTGTTTCATCTTTTGTTTCAAAAAATTTTAAGTGTTTTGCTGGGATATTTTTCTACTAGACAGTCGGGCTAGTGATCTTGGAATTTCTACTAGCCCGAAATGATTTTTACTAGACATTCACTATCGGACTAGTGCTAATTTCGAAGACTGCATCTAAGCCAATACACAAGGTAGAAAGCTAAGATTTGGCATATATGCAATTTAAAGACCATATTTTAATAATGTATATTTATTTTTTTGTACGAAGTTCTCGGAAAATTTGCAAGATGTTAAGTGTTATTCCCCCTTTAAATAAATTGTTCCATACGAATTTTACAAGTTTTTTTTATTGTTTGTATTGGAATATTTATATAATAGTTAATGTAACTATTGAAAAAAAAACATATATATAAACAAAAATGTTAATAAAAACAAGAGTTGTCAGTGGACAGGATAGCTTAACGAAAAAGTGTTGGATTATGAAATTTTGTAGGATGAAAAGAATAAAAAGTCTACCCAAATAGAAATTTGAAAGGGTAATGAATCTTTACCCAGTCTTTATCCTTAATAAGGAATGTATACATGTCTGACCACAAGCATGTATGCAAAGTTTCAATACTTTAACAATGGTAGAAATAAAAATGTTACAAGTACATAATATCTGCATGTAAATTGTTAGCCAAACATGTCCATGTCGAAAATTGTTAAAATGCCCCAGAAATTTGTGTGTCTGAGTGTGAGTTGAGGACGGTATTATCATCACAAGAAACATTTTGAAAAAAATAGAGCAAGGAATGTTGTAGAAAGATAGGTCTCTGCCAAAACTAGGTCTTGTTTGGGAAAGGGTTAGGTGAACAAGCAACTTTTGAATATCAGTTTTCTGATGTCATGTTTGAATCATGTTTGATGCCTTATCAGTAGGTAAAGAGATGGAAAAGACGAGACAGTTCTAAACACAAAAATATATAACCAAATAAAAATTCTACAGAGAAAATGAACTGCTTGTATCAATATTTGCTTCTTTTCTCTCATTGGTTTCTTTTTTCACGCAAACCTAGCGTAGAGAAAGCATCAGTTGGTCTTATCTTGTGTCTAGTTGTTTGGGAAAGGGTTAAACAGAAAGAAATGGCAAAGGTCAAGCTTACCTTTTCCCAAAGAAAAAGCCCAAATTACGGTAAACAAAGTGACCAGTTATGGAACGAAATATTTATGGTGCGAATCAACCTCCAAACAGTGACATATTATGTCAGAGGTACGTAATTCTGATTCAGGGGAGATCACTGGGTGCGATGTAGTTGCTGTTGTTGCAAAGGGAGGTCATTCTAAATGCCAAAATATTTTTATTTTTTCGTCTTTTGTTATTTCATTTGACGTTTTTATAAATTCATCCGCTGGGATTCGTTGTAGAAACTGTTCGTACAAATTCAAATCTAATGTAGAAGTCTCTTTACAAAAAACGTTTTAAAAAATCTCCGTAAATCCGAACATGCTCGATTATTTCCGTTGTTGCGGAAACAGCCGACATTACACGAATCATTTAGAGCTAATGATGGGTCGTATTCCTTAAGAAAACATTGTTGAAATAGAGAAATTGATTGTGACAAGCAATTTCTTAATTTCCCAAAATGTTTTCTACCCAGAAACACTGAAAAAGGCAAAATTCCATTCACAAGGAATTGTTGTCTGCAACATCTTTGAATTGATTAGTTTATCGTCGCTTTCAACTGCTATGATTATATGGGGGCAACTGAAGCACCTAACCATTGATTCCTGTTGTTTTTCAAACCTTTACTACAACAACATCCAAACCAAGCCTCCAGCTGCTTACCAACATAGGTTAACGATATCATATCATTGGTGGGAGGCAATTTTGTATGAAAGGATATTTGCAGAAACCGGGGATCGGATCAGAAAAGTCTAATAAAAAAATTCATTTGGTAATGCTTTTTGACGCCCCTTAAAAATGCTTTGGAAAACATTGTGGAAAATGAAGAAATTGCTTGCGACAAGCAATTTCTTCATTTTCCACAATATTTTCTAGAGCAACTTCGGGTATTATCGACACTTTAACGTTTGAAAGCGATCAGTATCAAAAGTATTACCTTCCAGTGACGTGTTGTTGGAAAATCCCATGTATTGACATCTGATTGGACAATTTATACGCACCTACGGTGTTGTAAAAATAACATAAGCGTAAAATTTTCATTTCCCTACATACAAGTCTGATCGGTAGTTACCGACATTCTTCGGCAGTTATCGACAACACTTATTAATGATTAGGTTAAAACTCAGAGAAAATATTCTTACCTGTGTATTATTATCACCTGAGTGTTAAGTAGCATTAATTATCCTGACATTTTGAGGTATTTATCTATTTTTCGGACCAGTAATAATTTCAATTTCACACAGAAAATGTGCAGAACCAGGAATCCATTTCCGTCGAGATCGGCAGTTATCGACACCACTTATTAATGGTGATGTTGAAACTCGGAGAAAATATTTTTACCTGTATTTTCTCTCCTTCTCACAATATTTCAATATTGTCGGCAAACTTTTCGCGACAATTACTTTGATTTCTTTGGAGAAAAGTGCAAAGGACTATCTTTTATTTGATTTATTTTTTAATCTGTCCATAATTGCCGATCACAAGAATAGATGTCGGTATATATCGACAACCCTATGAAATGCATTATGTTGAACAATACACGCTTGATTTGGTTACTAGAACATTATTCTTCAAGTAAAACATCTATCCGAGTTTAAAACAACACAAAACCACACTGCAGTATGCGCGCTACATGTAAGTGAAAAACACACCCTCCTTACGTCACAGTTTATCGGAGTTAAATTCGTGAGATGTAAGATTTTACTTACCGATTGTTTGTTTGTGATCTTACTTCAATCGATAGAACTTGAAAAAAATAAACAAATTATGTCATATATTACGTCACAGGAATACATTTTGCTCATCTTTCTACGAAATAAAGGTTATTTCAAAGAACTGACGATAACTGCCGACTGTCGATAATGCCCGACGTTGCTCTACCATTAAAGACAGAAATATGTAAAATTTCATTCAATTGAAATTGTCCTCTGCAACAACTTTTAATTTGGATTAGCCTAAAAAATTTTGCCATTTGGTAAAGGGTTAAAATTCATTACCCCAGTCTTATTTGTATCGAGAGCAACAGATAACAGGGGGTGAAGACATTCTAAAAATTTTTATTTCAAATTCAAACGCCATGTTATGGGTACTCATTTGAATCGTCTCAACGAGACGATTCTAATGAGTACCCACAACATAGGGTTTGATGATTTATTAGTGAAATAATTAATTTTGAAAATTTATCATCCCCTCTTGTACCTCTGTAATTACCTTGCATATTGCAGCTATTCCTGGCTCCTTCGTATTACTGTGATAAAAGAACACCTTGTGACCCAACTTCATCTGATCCCGCATAAAATTTCTTGCCTGTTGAGAGAAACAAGAGGATCATGATGGTCCTTAATCGCTCACCATACATGTTTTGACAAAGTCACTGTCAATATTGGTTTATATTTGTACAGCAGATGTAAAGACTGACAGATGGACGGTCTATGGACAAAACTGACCACAATAGCTCACCTTGAGCACTATGTGCTCAAATGAGAAACAAACAGAACACAGAAGGTAATTGCTCAGGTCTGTGTTTTGAGAAGGTAAATGTTTTGTACATGTAACTAAGTGACATCAACGACTATAGGGGTGTGATATTAGCTCACTAGACATAAAGTCCCTGCTCTCTAAAGGAAAGATGAAAACCATAAGGTCTAAATTGCAGATAAAAGCTTGCGCCGAGAGAAGGGCAACCAAGATCTAGAACTCCTTAGATTTATTAAAGATAGGCTTGTGATTTTATGGGAATTTTTCAGGCACCAATGCAATCCAGCCTGGTGGAAAACACTGCCCCCCCACCCCCAATCTGAATAAATGTCCAGATCCATGCATGCAGAAGTCCCTTGATACTATAATAATGATTCTTAACATTTTTCCAAACGACAAAATTTTAGGATAGTAAAAATTCAAAGCTGCTGCAAACGACAAAATGGTTGTGGATTAACATAGAATTTGTGTATATTTTTACACAGAAAATATTGAGACAAGAGGACCATGATGGTCCTTAATCGCTCACCTGCACCTAGATAGAATGAAAGTCCCAATGTTTTCAAGTTCAAGAGCACATAATTTAAGATGCGATATTATTATCCAGCTGAAAACTGCTTTCATAATCTTGAATGATCATTATTTGTAGCTGTTACAGTAAAAACAAAGTGGAAGAAAACAACAATTTTATCACAGTAAAGGGCACATATCTCTTCTGATAAAGATATTCTCATCAACATTATGTCCAAGTTTTTTTTATTGGTTAATATTTATTGCTGTTTGAAGGAAAACAAAGTCGAAAATGGCAATTTTGTAACCCTCAAGGGCACACAACTCTGTTTTTTAGTCCAATCAATCTGACAAATTAAAACATTTAAAATATTATGGTCACCAACAATGCGACCGAGTTGTGTCTTGATTGGTCCATATTTGTTTGTTAGAGAGAAAATAAAGTCGAAAACGGTAATTTTATGAAATTAAAGGGAGGGCCAATAACTCTTTCTGGCCAAATCAAGCTGAAAATGTAACTCATTAAGGATCTTATGGTAACAAACATTGTGGCCAAGTTTTGTCTTGATTAGTCAATAAATGTAGATGCTACAGTGTAAACAAAGTCTAAAACAGCAATTTGGTCAAATTCAAGGGCACTTAACTCCAGACTTCCTACTCTTATCACATTGAAAATCGAACTCATACAAGATCTTATAGTTACCAACATTGTGGCAAAATTTTGTCTTGATTGGTCAATATTTGTAGATGCTAGAGTGGTAACAAAGTCAATACTAGCCATTTTTGATGTTCAAGGGCACATAACTCCGGACTTCCTAGTCTGATCTGACTCAAAATCAAACTCATATGAGAAGTTATGGTCATACATATTTTGACTAAATTTGGTTAAGATTGGTCAATATTTGTAGATACTAGAGTGGTGACAAAGTCAAAACTAGCCATTTTTGATGTTCAAGGGCACATAACTCCGGAATTCCTTGTCCGATCTGACTCAAAATCGAACTCATCTGAGAACTTATGGTCATACATGTTTTGACCAAGATTGGTTAAGATTGGTCAATATTTGTAGATACTAGAGTGGTAACAAAGTCAAAACTAGCCATTTTTGATGTTCAAGGGCACATAACTCTAGACTTCCTGGTCCGATCTGACTCAAAATCGAACTAATCCGAGAACATATGGTCATACATGTTTTGACCAAGTTTGGTGAAGATTGGTCGATATTTGTGGATGCTAGAGTGGTAACAACAAATTGTGGACAGTCGGACGGACAGATGGACGGACGGACGGACAGACGGACGACGGACAAAAAGCGACCACAATAGCTCACCTTGAGCACTTCGTGCTCAGGTGAGCTAACAAAAGGAGAAACTGCTAGTTATCAGCAGTTTCTTCTTTTGTTTCAATGTTTTCCGAAGGCTTTTCTATTACTGACGTCAAAACCAGGTTTTGTTTGGGAAAGGTTAATGGTATGCTTCTCTTCATGCATTTTTGTCAAGACTCATTCAGCCAAATACAATCATTGTTTATAATTAACCCATTCCCACACATTGACGCTTTTTGACGCCCAACAAGAAGAAGGCTTTGGAAAACATTATGGAAAATGAAGAAATTGCTTGTGAAAAGCAATTTCTTCATTATCCACAAAGTTTCCTACCACAAAACACCAAAAAATGTAGAATTCCATTCATTTGAAAGTGTTATCTGCAATGTCTTTGAATTTAAAGTGGTCTAAAATTCTGTAATAGGGAACAATTTTATCCAGTTAAACGTGATATATTTTTGGACAAACAAATTTTATTTCGAGGGTGTTGTTATAATATCTCGTAATTACGACTTGATTCAAGCAGCAGCTGTAGTAACAAGATTTTATAACAATGCTGATGTTTAATCAAAACATCATTCATGACGGTAAACCCAATCTATTTTGGCACAACATTAATTGCCATTATTTATAATTTAATTTCTAGATTTACCTGATAGTTTCTGACACCATCCCAACATGCTGTCTGATTTTCACATGCCTTCAAGTCTTCAATACCAAACTGAAAATTTTGAGATTAAACATCGATAATACTTAAACAATGATTATGACATGAGAATATTGCAGTGCTTCTGAAATAAGCTGCCCGAGTTGTCCTTATACCTGTCCGGACAAGCAGATTTTGGAACCTGAATTGTCCGTTGACAAGTGAAAAATTTGGTTGAAATGAAGAAGATTTTTCTTTTTCTCACAATATTTTTATACAATGTAATTGCTGATAGTTAAATGAATGGATTTTGTTGTAGACAATAGTCAGACAGTCATAATGATATGCAATTATAAACAATTGAAGCAATTCAAAAAACAAGGGTTCACAACTTCACAGTATGGACAAGTTGATTTTAGATACGGACAAGTCAATTTTAGATCAACACCTGTCTGTGGACGTTTAGATTTTCAGAATATTTCAGAAGCACTGTACGGTTGAAACAACAAAATGGAAATGCTAGACTTAGGGTTCAAATAAAACGAAGGGACAGTTTCCACTATCAAGAGATCAAAATCAGATGTTTTTTAACCCATTACCAAAAGGAATTTTTCAATAATTGTCCAAATTCAAAAATGTTGCAAATAACATTTAAAGTGAATGAAACTGCATTTTTTGGTATTTCTGTATCTATAAAACATTGTCACAAGCAATTTCTTCATTTTCCATTCTTTTCCAAGCCAATTTTCTTGTATTGAGTCAAAAATAGTCACAGTGTGGTAAGGGGTTAACCAATAACCACACAATGACTCCTCACAAGATAATGGCTTTAGAAAGCATTGTGACAAGCAATTTCTTCATTTGCCACAATGATTCTAATACCAAAACGACCCCCGAAAAATTCATTCACTTGAAATTGTTGTCTGCAACATCTTTGAATTTGGAGTTGTCTGAAATTTTGGCGGCTGGTAAGTCATAACAGTTAATCAAGAAAGGTTAAATTCCTGGAGCTGATCGTATAAACTTTGCAGTCTTTCCGAAAGTTGCCGAATGTTTACTGGACATTTGGTCTGGTAAAAAAAGTTTTTTACCAGACCGAATTTTTTTTTACCAGACCGAACCAAAAATTTTCAGAAATAACAAAATTAACATGCAATTTTGAAGCAAAAAGAGAATTTTCTCCATGTTTTTCCAAGTTTTTAATGATTTTAAATTCATTATTTTTGGAATTTATTTGTTCTCAGCAAAGCCTTTAATTTTGGAATGATAAGCGATTTATTGCGATATGACATGAGCCTATTGCAATATTTGATAAATGTTTAATCCAATTACTGCCACAGACAACCGAGTAATGTTTAATCCAATCACTGCCACAGACAACCGAGTAAACATATTTTACCGGACAATCGGTCCTGTGAACTATGAATCCTTATCAGACCGAATCAGATTTTACCAGACATGTCCATCGGTCTGACCAGTTTCGGAAAGACTGACTTTGGTTACCAAGAGGTTAAATTGCTGTTTTGGTTAGATTGCCCTATATCATAAATAACACAGGCAATTTCAACCAAACCTGGTATTTAAAAAGGGTTTCCAAAAAACCCAAATGAGGGTTTTTCACCCCTAAATTGAATCTTGTGACCCTAATTTTTGCAAGCAGAATTCTATGTATCATATAGAGGGGGTACAAGCAAGCTGTAAAATAACAGTTTTTACCCTCAAATTTGAAAGTCATTGGAAACCCTGTTTAACCATTTGGTTAGCGCTTTCTAGTAACCAATGTTTATAAAATAGGGCCCTGGTCAATATACCTTCACGTCCACTCCATTTTCAAACCTACTCTCCGGTTCAGATTTCATCAACCAGCAACTATACAAGGAAGACTGGCTAGCAGGTTTCACATCTGACTTCTCTTTCAACTCCCTTACTGGCTTCTTTGCATCTATTATTAAAAGGTAGAAAATCAAATAAACCCATAACCAGACAGCAGAAATTTGGACTGTTTGATCATAGGTGTTGCAGATGACAATTTCAAGTTGATGAAATTTCAAAAATATTTTCATTTGGGTTTAGAAAACATTTTGGTAAATGAAGAAATTGCTTGTTTCCAAAATGTTTTCAAGAGCTATTTCTTGTGGGAAGTCATAAAGAGTCAATGTGTGGTATTGGATTAAAGCACTGGCACAGTTTTGCTTTATAAGTCTCTTTTTTCTGATTCGGCCTATTATTCCACATCAATGTTAGGTCAGGAGGCGACTAAAACATACTAATATTATATGAAAATTTCATCCAAATCCTACCAGAAAGAAGTTAGCCGCGATATTATAGCCACAAACTTGATGATGGGTATTGGTTTGCGAAACCCAGATCAAAATTCAAAAAGGTTTCGGTTACATTATTGCAACTAGAAAGAAGTGTGTTCACAAGCATAGCCACGGATGTTGTTACAAGTGCCTCTGGTTTCCGTCACAGGATAGTTTTATCCCCTATGCACAAGGAACCAGCCACTTCCGTTACTTGAATTTCAAGTTGAAACAATGGCCGCTGTCCGACCTTTTCTTTATTTACATTCTACAGGACTAGATCTATATTTTTGTAAGTTGTTTAAAATCATGAATCCAAGTAATCCGAGTTTTCTCTGATGAAATTCGCTTTTTGATATGTTGATGTCGCTCAATTAAATCAGAGCGCACTACCACTCATAATCCGAGTCTTCTCTGATGTAAATACGCTCTTTGATATTTTGATTTTTCGCTATTTACATCAGAGAGCGTTGCTCTTTGAAAAAATCGAGAAGTTCTCAACAAATTGTTGCGCATCGTTCACCGTCCGATCTTAAACGCTATCGTTATTACCCCTGATGATATCGATCAATGAACCATTTATTGTCATACATGTTGAAAAATTTACGACCAAAAAGTATTTCTAAAAGGTTTATAGGCAATGTTTTGCAACAACCCTCACCTGAGCAGACTTTGTTTACCTTGACCTTCCATTCAAAACCAAAGGTTATACTCTTCCAGCAGGCCGATTTGAAATGAATTTTTTGGTCAGGTATGACAAAAAATGATTTATTGATCTATACCCTACAGTGTTTTACCGAGTGATTCGATATGATACACAAAAACAAAGCTTCGCTACTTGTAACGTTACCGAACTTTCCGCTGTTTTCAAAGAGCAACGCACTCTGATGTAAATAGCGAAAAATCAAAATATCAAAGAGCGTATTTACATCAGAGAAGACTCGGATTATACCACTCAAAAACAACGGAAAGTATGTCATTATAATCAATGGCTGTTCATGTGAGGGTTGTTGCAAAATATTGCCTATAAACCTTTTAGAAATACTTTTTGATCTTAAATTTTTCACCAGGCATGACAATAATTGGTTCATTGATCGGTATCATAAGGCGTTTTAAGGATATTTTTTAAGTTCAGACGGTGAACAAAGTACCACAACTTGTGTCGAACTTTCCGTTTTTTTTTTAATGGTAGTGTGCTCTGATGTAAATGAGCGACATCAACATATCCAAAAGCGAATTTCATCAGAGAAAACTCGGATTAGAATCCAAGTGCCTATGTTCACAAGACATGTTTTAGGGGTGTCAAAGAGGTATTAATTTGGCCACTTTCCCAAAGGAATTTATACAGATCTTTACAGAACATAAACGATTAAGCCCAAAAGTGTAAAAAAAAAAAAAAAAAAAAATAACATAATGTCACTTCTCAGGGCTTAAAAATAGGACCTACAGGACTGAGACTGATTTTTGCCAATTTTGCCAATTTTTTTTGGATTGTAAATACAAGAGCCTGACAGGGGAAAGGCCGTATCTCATCATATCACACAAAAGGACCGAAACGACTAATAACACGATTATGAACAAATCTTGCCTAAATCAGCGCCTCTTTTCCTTTTCGGCATGATTATGTGTTTGACAGCTTTTCCCGCGTTTCTCCTCATTGAAGTCGGTGCTTATATGAAACAGTTATGCGTAGGAAATACTCAACAGACGCTGTTTTATAGCACTTTTTCAAAGTGTTTTTTCATTTCTAAATATGCCTATAAAAGTAGAAAAATGATAACCGTCTGAATATAAAATGATCATAGAAATTTCTTTTTTTCCAGTCCTTCTTTTCTATATCAATAATTATATGATTGCTGTACAACTAGATGTCTTTCTATTTTTAGTGTGGTCACAGTTTCGTTTTAAAAATACTGCCTCTATCTGATTCTATGTAAAAACGAGTAGTTTACAAACGGCATTTTCAGCCTAAATAACACATTAAATTGCCAAAAAGTGTGTAAAAACTTAAAGCTAAATGTTTATATTTTATTATAATAAAATACTTTTACCTTATACACGTTCTTTTCGTGTTAAATCTCTATTTGAAAAAGTGGGTCAACTCTGCGTTTCTTTGTTTGAACTCGGTCGTTACCTTAGAAGGACGCGTGGGTATTTGTGATAAATTGCTTTGGCACTGCCATTTCTAAACGGATTTTCATAAATCTTATATCAAATTAAAGAGGGAAAATAGATCTATTCGTCCGTGTATGTTGATACGATGAACCGATGAATTATGAGTCGATGATTAGGTGGTGTCACTCCTCAACGAAACGGGCCTATTAAATATATAGTAAAATGGGTCAATTTGGCAGCTTCTAGCTCCTCTCAGAAGTCTTTGTGGCACCTTTTACTTAGTCTGCCTGACAGACCATTTCTTTGTCTTTAATTTACTACCAAGAAAGTGGTATCAATAGCACCATCAGCTAAAATCACGCACCCGTGAACACAGCCACCCTTGAAATTTGCCATCTATTTCAGGATCTGCATGTGACACACCCCCATGAAAGGTCACGACCGCGCAAGAAACTAGTTCCAAACAAATTCATTAAAACACATCCTAGCAGTACACTGATGGTCTGTCAGTGTACAGAACCACATTTCATGCATCTGCCTATTCTATAGACACAGAATCAATGCAACAAAAGGAGCGAATCCATTTTTGACGGAACTATGTTTGTATACTACGACCCGGAAGCATTTCCCGTTGTGGAGTGTCTCCAGGTATTCAAAATAGGTCATTTTACTCGGCTTCAAATGACAAGATCTATGCGGCAGAAAAGCCTAGAAAAGCCTATATATGTTCTTCAACATCTTATCTATTCAAATAATATAACATCTTGTGCTTTTAGCTTAGCGCATTCAAGCGCAAAGGCTTTAACAATGGGAAGTGTTTTTTAATTCCCCGTGATTTATCAATAATTTCTGTCTAAACTCCATTCATCCTAAATTTATTCATAAATGTTGACGACAGTGACTCAAAGAACATTCTTGCAAAGTTTGATTGAAATTGGCCGAATGGTTGATTTGTTAAGAATGATATCATGATTTCTCAAAGTTCGATAAGCCTTGCCCTGCCACGCCCATATTTTTTGACGAATCAAAAAATCGCGAACATTCTTTGAATATGGTCATCCAAAGAACATTCCTGTAAAGTTTTGTCAAAATCGGCCCAATGGTTAAGGAGTAGGATGTGTTTCAAGAAATTATGGGTGAACAGACGGACGGACGGACGGTGAGTGACCACAATAGCTCATCTTGAGCACTTCGTGCTCTGTCCAAATGGATTTACAAAATCGGCGTTTCTCATGGGCTTCCTAAACATCAATTTCACCCTATCCCAAACAGTAAAATTTTATGGTCATCCAACTCGAAAGCTGTGACAGGCGACAGAATGAGTGTAAAAGAAAATAAGATTCCTTCGCCTCAATCTTTTCACCTTCAATAAAATCCGTTCAGGACGTCAAAACCAGGTCTAACCAGGTCTTGTTCGGGAAAGGGTGAGGCAGCCAAAAATTAGATTGAATTTAGAGGTTGCAAAATGGACATGTTCAAATGTATGTTGCTCTTTTGGGTCAATGTTTTGAAAGCCTATTTCTTCAGGAACCGGAGATATAATCTTAATAATCGATCACTTGAAAGTTTGAATTATTTTTTTTTTTGTTGTTTGAATTTCCTATTTCAAGGTGGTCATACCACGTGATAAATGACATCGGTGTTATGGTAAATTATCACCCCACGTCAACATTTCAAACGGCTGTAATTACTTAATATTTTGTTTAAATTAAGCGAGACTGGGCCTATTCGAAGCGCAATTTTGTAATTTATAAACACATGTTTACACCTTGTTCCAAAAAAGTGCGGTTTAAGCAATATTCGTGGACAACTTCGTGAAACCGGAGAAAATCTGGTAGAAGACCGGAAAAAATCTGGTAGATACTACGGTAAGCAAACCCAAAATTTGTAAGAAAAACGGCATATTTGTATCAATTATATATTGATAACTTCGTAGTGATATTGAAATAAGTCTAAGTTTACCTACACAAGAACGTGCTATTGGTAAAACTGTAAAAGGACATCGTAGTAAAGGCCGTCACAAATCGGCTACAACGGCAAGCAATTTCTACCAAGCTACATTGGAAAGCATATTATGAATGGTTTCAGAAAACAAATGCAAATGAGTATCTTTTGCGAACCATAATGTTTTATTCAATTGTTTATCACATATTATGTCTTTGTAACTTCGGTGTGTTGAATTTTTCCTTAAGTAGGGCTCCTCTTACTTATTTTGTAGATGACTATTTGGTTGGTGTCTGTTTCACCACCGACTTCTTTCCACCGCTTCTAATTCGCTATAGTTGACGAGATGTAACAGGCTTCAATGGTGAACGTTTGATATCTATGACATCTACGTGTCTCACAGGGAATTCCACGTAATTGGCAATTTTCATCATTACAAATTGTTTTAGAAGTTAGGCAACTTTTAGTTCTTCTTTTTTCGGTCTTTTTTATCTTTTTTTCGCAAGTTAGGCCTACCATCATCCTAAAAATAAACAAAGATTGAATGTTAATCGTGTATGAATAATTCGTTTTTGTTTTTTTGATAACCTAAAAACGTTTAAAGTAACGATGGAACTGTCGTCATATAATTAAACACATAGACGGGACTACTAAGGTTTCGTTCAAGAACGAACACGAATCTCAGACAAAGTTTATAGATCTTTAAGTTAAAAAAAGTGGTTTCATGTTTACATTTCAAGTCACTCGGAAATATACGGGACTAGTCACACAAAAGGGGACCAAATGAGAATGGTGAAAAGTAACGACCCGTATCAGACTGTGCAGTTTGCACAGACTAAACGGGAATAGAATTCCATTGCGGTCTTTTTACGCATGACTGGTCAAATACTCAGCAGTCAGGGAAAACACAAACAAACTAGATGGTTGTCCCATGACAATTGCTATCGAGTCCGCAAAATACTCTAGATGAATTTCATTTTGACATTTGACAGTGAGCTGTTACCTTGATCTTGTAGTTTTCTGATATTTCTTCCAAATATCAGGTCTACATTGAGAGAGAACAACATTTCCGCTATTTTTGCTTTAAAACCCATTCATAAAGGTTGGAGTTATGCCACGGACTTAAACGGGCGAACTGACGGACTGACTTACGCACGTACACCTAGCTGTTATAGTGACAAGGAACATCCTATGTCTCGCTCACCGCAATCGGGCTCGAAAAAAAAGAAGACATGAAAACTGTGGTAATAGAGTCGGGTGTGAAATATTTCTAATTTCTGCTTTCCAGTGTAGCTTCCTGAAATCTGCTGCCCGATATAACTTTCTCATAGTTGTCCTTTTACCGGCAAGATTTTATTTGCTTTACTTCTTCTGATTTATCTAAAAACATAATTTAAGACAAAAAATACTATAAACGGAAAAAGATATCATGTAACCAGCTCATAAATAGTTAATTTGTATCAATTTTGATTTCGCTTTCCGTTGTAGCAGGGTTTATTTTTGTCGTTTTCAATCAGTTGTCCATGATTTTTGCAAAAACCGGGACTTTTGGGCACAAGGTGTAAATATACGGGTTAAGCTTACAAAATTGCGATTCGAATAGGCCAGGTCTTGTTTAATTTGAATAAAAAACAAAGTACTTACAGCCGTTTGAAAATTCCAGCCGTGGTGTGTCGGGGTGACAATTTACCATAACACCGTCAGTTTATGACGTCATTTATCACGTGGTATGACCACCTTGTATTTTATATGTCGTAAAATCTTGTTTTATCGGAGGCAATGACACGAAAATGATATGCACACAACGAAGCGCAGAAAATATTCACGCAATGGGAGAAAATGTTGGTTATCGGCATGTTCTTCTTTTGTCGCAATATTTTCCAAAAACTTTTCATATATGATCGTGAAAATCATGTCTTGTTCGGGGAAGGGTTGAAATAATGTAACAAATGTTTATATAATTGTTGTTGGGTAGAAATTGAAGAACTAAATTGTTTGGTAGAATAATTTCATCCTTTGTAAAACTTCAAAGGGGTGTAACTATTTTATTAAATGTCCGATTTTAAAAACGTAAGCAGTTTTGAGTTCCTCTCATTCAGACCTTGAAAATGATATATAATTTGTTGAAGTTCTTTGAAAAATAAACAATAACGTAATTCGGCAGAATTATCTCCCCTTTGTAAAAATCTGAATAAGCATTATTCCATAACGCAATGTCCGATTTTCACAATTCAACCAGTTTTATGTTTCTCTCAATATTCTCTGTAAGCTGGTATATATTTTGTAGGGGCTGGAATACTTTTGGAAAAAAGTGTGACCACCCTACTATTTTTAGCATAATTGGAATTCCCCATCATCAATTTGCAGACTCCTTTTGTTAGGTTCGGACGTGAGTCACGTGAGTTCTTCATTCTATGCATGTCCGTGTATTTCTTATTGTTAACAAATGATCTTAGATCAAATCGTATGTATTCACTAGAAAGCAGATCATAGCCAACGTGTCGCGTGGTCACTTGTGAGTTTGCGGTGTGGTTTAGGCTACATGACTCATAAATATTGACCGGAAGAAGTAAAGACCGAAATGGGTTGAGAAAGTCGTATTGTACGGAAACGGACGAAATGTATCGAGACGAAGGGAACATTTTTATAACTGATTATTGGCCAGAATGTTTTCACGATAACAGTTTGGTCAAAATTTTAACTATGAATAAAGAAGACCTTGAAAATGACTCGGACGAGATTGTCATTATTGCACGTGGAGTAAACTAGATCTACGTAGATTTAGATCTATGGTGTTCCCACGAAATTCTGAATCCCACCAAACGATAAAAACATATTCATTATGCACATTTACTAATTATAGGTTGTATAGGTCAAAACGAAACCATATCGATGATAATCACAATTTTGGCGAGACGATTTGCACGTGCGTCTCTTAGTCTATAGTACTGTACTTAACATGTTTTTATATGTTAAGCTTTGTTTATAGCGGACGAGAATTGACCTGGCAGAGCACTCCATTCGATTAGCATGGGCTGCTCTGCCAGGTCATTTATCGTGAGGTATAAAATTTATCATAAACATCAGATTACCCTGGGATCACTGTACGAGGGGTGATCAAAACGTTTCCGGAAAAGCAAATCAACGGATGAGGGCAGAATGGTGCCACCTGCACTTTTGGTCAAAATTGAGTTCTTTGCCATTACCAGAATCTATATAGTAGTCTTCAACTTGTGTCAAAATTTCATTGTAATCAGATAACTATAACTTACAAAATTCACCAAAATATAAAGGTTCCATTTTGTAAAAATAGGCTGATAAAAAGTTATTGCAGATCAACCAAAATTTCGGCTGATCTTTAATAACTTTTTATCAGCTGATTTTTTCAAAAATCAACCACGTCCATCCAATGCTGTCCACTTTTTCTGCTTAAAACCGAATTCAAATCGGTCTCGCATTAACAGAATTAGGCCTAAAAAAAATCTATGTTTCAGGTTACCCAACCATGCCTAATTTTTTACCCCTGACCCTAAATTTTTTAGCAAGTTTTGGGGATTTCCTATGGATTTCCCTGTTCCGACATTAAGTTTCCCTATATGTCCCATATGAAAAAATATCAAAATAAAAAAATCCTACCTACCGTCCCTATTTTGAAATTCCATGTAACCTGAAACACACATTTTAGGCCTTAGTGGAGATTTTCTGAAATCGTTGTATCATATGATAAAGGTGACTGCTAAGGCCGGGTCACTCTTATATGGATTGCTCTATTTTGAATTAAGTATTTTGTATTCATAAGCTTTCTTCTGGTGCTTTAGCTACCTCGTCATGTCACTTATTGGTTTTGTAGCTTAATCCTTTCCCAAACGAAAAAAAATAGACTGCTCTGATTTGAAATCTGTTGCGGACTACAAAATGGATGATGAGGAGAAAAGTGTTTGCTTAGAATGTAGCATAGAAAATAAAAATAATGAGGCAAAAGGAGAAAATACTGGTCACCAGCATTTTCTTCTTTTGCTTCGATGTTTTCTCAAGCCTTTTTTATTGGTGACGCCAAAAGTATGTCTTCTTTCAGAAAGGGATAAAAAGAAGCTGTTTGAGCAAATCGATGACGAAATAGGCCCCCTACCTATCAATTGAATATCTAAACCTCCGTGTGATATGTGTTGCAGATCTAACCCATGTGTGTTTTTGTTTGCAGACAATTGACGATGTCATCCCACAAATGGATATGTAGTCTTTGTGGGTACAAATATGCCTCCGAAGAGGATCTCTCTAGTCATGAAGACAGTACAGAGGGGAATTGTTGCCAACAGCGAGTACAGGCGTATATATCTGTCCCTAATAACACAGAATGGAATGGGAAATTGGATAAATTTCATGATAAAAAGGGAGAGCTCGATTCCTACAAACGAGCCGAAAAAATGACATTTGATATTGTTAAATGCCTCTTGAAATACAAAGGAGACCGTCGCCGTTATTCAACGGAGCCACGTCTTGCAGGGTCATTTAACACAGATCTGAAGTTAAAGAAAGCGGATGAATTTGACTTCAGAATTAAGTTAAGGGTATCTGATCTTGATATAGATGTGGGTGAGGATGTATCTATAAACTACGAGATGGACACGGATAGCGACGATGACACGTCTGTTGTGAGTATTGGATATTATAGCTTTTTAGCTCTCATGAGCACAAAGTGCTCAAGGTTAACTAATATGGTCGTTCACCTAAGTCCGTCTGTCTGTCCGTTCTTACGAGAGATACATATTTGAGTTATTTTTCAGTACTAATGGTGCTTGTGGTGTAATTTTTCTCTTGTTAAGTTTTACACCTCATAGGATCCTTATTTTATCTTAGGCTATTGTCTTTTCTCTGTGAGGTCAAAAAACCCGAATTTACAATTTAACCTCACAATAGTTGTCCAGATTTTTGTCTATCAATAATCATATTTCCGCAGCATTGTCAAGTTTGATGTTGAAATTTGTGTCACAGAATTTTATGAAAAGATGGCGTCTAATTCCGTCAATGATCATCGTATGCCATATGCACCGTAAAACGGATATATTTTTTTTAATCCCGATTGGAGGATTGCTCCTGTGTTGCATCGCAATACGACATGCACTTGTTTCAAGCTGAGTGACACGTTTTGGGGTGTACAGCAGCGATAAGATCTATCTGTTTCTCACATCTGACAACTTTCGATCATGTGTTAGTGTCGTTTGGGAAAAGATTAGTTATCTCACATTATCTTTTCGTTTTTTGTTAATACCTTACACGGTACCTTTAACCCATCCCCGCACAGTTACGCTTTTAGAACCCTTACAAGACAGATGCTTTGGAAAACATTGTGGATAATGAAGAAATTGCTTGTGACAAGCAATTTCTTCATTATCCACAATGTTTTCTGACCCAAAATGAAAGGATTTTTTTGAATTTCAGAACTTGAAATTGCCGTCTGAAAAACTTTTCAAAATGGACCAGTCCAATTTTTTCTGTCTAGTAATGGGTGAAATAAAGCTGTGGTTACGATGATATTGAATAAAACCTTGTTCTTGCAGGGAAAACGAAAATTAAGGGACTACAGAGGATATAAAAAAGTTGATGAGAGATATCCACCAGAGGGTTACAGGGTCGTCTCGTTAGACAAGAGTGACAGGAGGAGGTTTAACAACTGTATCATAAAGGGTACACTGAACCCTACACGTGTATTGATAAAACTTCGTGAAGATATGAAAGATGCAATAGAAGAGTATGGTAAGTGACTTAGTCTGCTTTAAGGTTTACATACCCTCGTTAAAAACACCACTTTCTAGCCATACGAAATGCATCAAAGTACACACACTTGTAAATACACTTCATATTAAGTTTATTCACCGGGCCAGATTTGAAGATTATGCTTCAGATAGAAAATAATTTACAAATATTATTTTACTCTATATTCATATGCCAGGGAGGTAATTTTGAACATATTTCCATAAGAATGAATCATTTCAAAATTCTAAACCGTACTGTAAAATGCTTTTATTTTGATTTGGAATGGAAATTTAACGTAACACAGTTTAGGAATTATTTTCACTTTTCAAATTCAACTTTTCGCCCCTGTTCTTTGATGCAAATGAGGGGTTGGATACCTTAAGGTACACCCAACACTTTGTGCAACTTTAGCGTCATCCATGACAACGGAAATTAGCGAAGGTATCTGGTTTTGCGAAGTTGCACCAAATGTTTTGTATAATGACGAAAGAAATACCTTAAAGCTACAACAACGGGCATTGTCAAATTGCCAAGAAAAACACGAAATATTTTGAAATGAAACGCAAAACTGTTGTGCTTGTTCCTTTTGAAGTAGTAACATAAGGGGATTCAGACAACGAACGAACCGACTCTTTACATCAGAACTATACACGGTCTCATCATACGTAGTATTTTGAAGAAAGGACTTAACGTTGTTCCCGGGTCTATTCATTTCATTTTTCTCTAGAAAATGTGCTGCACTATGCGATTACGAACGCTTGGACTGATTCCACATCGTAAACGCATGGACCCAACGTGATTTTGACGCCATCATGACATGTTTTCAGAAAGTTGTCTAAACTTTAGCAGTTGACCTACTTTTTACCTCACTTCGACAATTTTGCATTAAATTGCGAAAAATGAGTTTGCTCTTCAATGTCTTACTTATGCAGGGTTGCCACGGTTAGGGAAAAGGTTTTGGGAAATGTATTTTTTTCCAGGTCAGGTAAAAGTCACTGTCAGGGAACTTGGATTTAAATCGTGGAAAATCAGAAAAAATGGGAAAAGTCTGGAAATCCGGTGTCTCAAATCTACTCACGCATGAATTTTCTTTTAACTCTGCAACAATAGGCCATAAAGGATCATACACAAGCTATGAAAATATAATTAGTATATTAGATAATCAAAACTGGAATCTAAAAAAGCCACCTTGACTTATTCCCACTATGACATGAAACATGCCCCCATTTTATGTGTCCCAAAACCTTAGGGTTTTTTTTCAAGATCTGTCAAATGACTCAGCTCCGCGACACCTGAGGCATTACATTCATTACTTGAGGAAAGTATTGTGGATGGCATATTTTTCAGTAATATTTGCAAAAAGAGCAAAATTGAATTAAATGGTCAAGTATGTTGGGATCTTTGTCAAGATACCACATTATCACAAAAACATGCTACATGTTTCCTCTTACTTTGGGACTAAATTACATAGAAATCCAAAACCGATAACAATGTCATTTGATACATATTATTGATGAATATAGTGTTTTGGTCAAAAACTTGTATTCAGTAAAAAAAAAAAATGTGCTCCTAAAACCATACTCTATTCAGTAAAATTAACAGTAGCATACAGTACAACCATAAAGCAATATTCATGCCCAAAACACTCTTTGAAAAAATATAGATTTAATGTTAATATACTGGTCAAAAGTCCTAACCAGCCACTTTAAAAATGACGATAACTTTCTTTAAAGTTGTTACATTTTAATGAAATTTGCCATGTGAATTTTTAAGCATAATGTACGTGGATTTCCACGATTGTTTACAACTTATTATCAAAATTGTATGTGTAATAGAGGAAGAGCTCAAAACGCTCTAAATCTTAATAGAGCTCGAGATGTTACACTTTCAACAAAAAAATCATAGTCCACAAATCGTTAGCTTCAACCCAGACCAAGAAAAAAATGGAAAACATTATCAGTTTTGTGTGACCTTTGACTACAGAAGGAACAGATAGAATAGGAGACACAGAAAAATGGTGTTTAAATTCAACCGGCTAAACATTTTATCTAGCGAATATGCTCAGATAAAGTCTGGTGTGAGAAAAAACGACGCAACAAACTGATTTTGTACACATATCCTACATTTTGTAGCTCGACAGGAATCATCAGTCTACATTTAAAGCATTTTCGAAGAAAACTGTGTTTTATGTTGTTTTTAGGAACCGTGTTTCTGCATACATAAGCTCTTTCATTTTCTTCTAGGACCATATGCCAAATATTGTCAAATATTTTCAATTTTTTCTTAGTATAATTTGCAGCTAACGATCTATGAGACCAAAACCACTACATTGACAATATTTTGAGCTCTATGTAAACTTAGAGCTCTTTGAGCTTTTCTCGTGTTGCGCCTTAAATTCAATACAACAACGGTGACTTTTCAACATAATCATCTGGAAAGTTGCTGAAAAATTCACATAGCAAATGTCATGAAAATCCGAACACCACAGACAAAAATATTTTTTAAAGTGGCCGGTTAGAAGTTTTGACTAGTATATTACTTTAAATTACAAAATTATATATATGGAAGTCAAAAAAGGCATACATGTACACTTTGCCAATTTTCTTTACTATTAGTTTACATTGCCTATGCACCATCATAAGTGACACTATGACATGCAAAGAAGGTCAAGCCTCATGTTATGAAATGAAAAAGGCGCCTAGAACCTGTACGGTAAAGCCACTAATGAACGTATATGATATGGAAGCTGCCTATGATTCCGTAAAATACTGTTTCAGCATATTTTTTTTCAATTACACGGTTTAAAATGTACTTGTTTGTTTAAAAATGTTTCTCTATTGGGGTTAAATAGGGCGCAATTATTTCTGTTCATTAATTTTCTAACCATAGCTTAACCTGTCTTGATACACGATTTACACACATTTCAATTATGCCATATGGTTATCAAGGGGTTTAAACTTCAATAGCCCTTAGTAGTCACCTGAGAGCTTGAATAATTATTTCTGGTGCATGACAACAATGTTTTCACGTTTGCACGATAAACAAATGCCATCAGATAAATCGTTGTTTTTTCCGATTTGTTTTTCATTATTCAAAAGTTCCATAAAAAACTCTTGCTGTTTACTTTCATGAATCATGGCTGACCAAATTAACCCAAGAGGATTTTTATGTAGAATTTCACCCCTTTTTGTAAAAAAGGTACACCTGGGACAAGACCAAATGTGACCCCAGCGAAAATATTTTAACCCACTGTGAAGTTCACCCCTTAGCGAATTTACATACAAATTTGAAACCTCATGGCCGTGTAGGGTATTTAAAAAAGATTGTATTTTAATGATATAAAATGTTACCCCTTTTACGCCGACACAACAGCCAATGTTTTTGACACAAAGAAATTCTAATAAACAACGTTGTACTGCCTTTACCCAAGGACACTACCAAGTTTAAAAAATATAAATGAATTATATTGGGAGAAAATGGAGTTTTATTAACTTTGTCCATTCTTGGAAATGCGTACCGTTCAGGTGGAAATTCCAAAAGCAACTTGTTACCATTTTTTGTTTTTGTCTTGATATTTCGTGATAATCATTAGAATATTTTTGGGCAATTTTTACACGATTTTTCATATCTTGACAAAAACTGAAGCAGAGTAAACTTAAGAAGAGAATTTGATCTAATTATTTAAAAGCTATGAGTTTTTGGGTTCAACCTTAATATCAGTTGATATACATTAATTCTTTGTACAGAATTATATGTTTACTTGTTTCATACAGGATCGGAGACTACTTGACATTAGTTTTAGAATAGTTTAACTAAAATGTAACTAAAAACCAGAACGCTTGCACGCTCTTTTAATCGGTGCACCCTCTTTTTTGATGGTGAAAACTTAAAATTCCGAGAAAATTGTTTTCTTGGATGTGCAATTTGAAACATTTCATGAATGTGAATCGTTATCTAGTGTACTTACTTCATGCCAAATTTCATTAAATTCCGAGTATGGGCAGACTACCATGTTATTTTTCCTATCTGTTAGATACGCCGTTTTATAGACAGTTTTCAGTTCTGAAAATGAAATATAACATAAGGTTAAAAAATTACCAGGTAGATTCAGTGACTACAAATAGAATATATGAATAGTATGGTATTACAATGGGGATCAAGTGACACAACATTTTCGATAGTTCTATATTCAAGAAATATGGTATGGATTGGTCAACCTGTATGGCTTGATCAATTCTGTAAGGAAATTTGGAAAAAAGTTCATTAGTCCTACTAAATTAAGGCTGTATCTGGTAACATTACCTACATCATCCTCTATTCATGTAGGCCTATGCTATTTGTAGTAACTTAACATGTATGGAAAACTAGACCTTGACATAGGGGTGTATCTGATCAAAATAATACCAATAAAAGATCGATAGAATTTAATAAAAACAATCTTAGCTTGTTGAATGATATTATTCAAACAAAACAAAAGCTCGACAGACGAGTTGACGGAAACAATACCTGTAACGAATGACATTGAACATGTGTATATATATACTTTATTAATTCCTCCGTTACAGAAGATCAGTATAAAATATACAACATGATGAATTACAACACATAATAACACAAACTGAAACAATACAGAACATAATTTGATGGGGAAAAGATCGGAAAAATCGTCGAATCAAAAGAAACCATGGTTAAACAAAGAATGTACGAATGCAAGAAACTTATTCAACAAATCTAGAAAGAAATATCTAAAATCTAAAAATGAAGAAAATAAATTAAGGGGGAATGCTCCAGTTTTTCGGAACACTCGGTCATTACTATAGTAATTAAATGTTTCGTACCAATATGTTTCGCTACCATATTTTCAATAATAAAACACATCATTACAATTTACCATTTTCGACGGTAAAAGTGTATTTATTATGCGAAACTGATTTCCTAAGGATGGAAATCGATTATTTAGAGCAAGAAGGTCGTAAGTGTGTATGCAGTTACCACTGTTTTGCGTCATTTTATTCATGTGTAGCTGATAAAAATTGCTGTAATTCACGAATGAGTACGCTGACCTATACATTTTATTTTTGAATTATTACCAGGACATGTTGCTTCATACAATGAGTGAGTTTTATCAAATTCTATTATGTAGAACTTGAAATATTTCCAAAAATATGCAAATTTTGACATAAAACATTTCAGCTTCGTTCATCTAACCGAACACGTGAACATGCTGTTTTATACATTTACGCGTTTATAATAGCACATATTTTGGGTTTTCTGTTCTTATTAAATGTAAGACGTTACTTTAAATCCGTTTTCGGGACTAAATGATGCAGCAGTTTATTAGCATTTTAGTGACCTTTGACAGGTGCAAGAAATTGTGCATTTTTTTCGATGAAGGGGTATGTGATACACATGCCTATAGAATTCAAACAAGATCGCTCACCATCCATTTTTATTACATTTTTCAATTGGTAATATCATGTAATTTCAACATACAAAATATAAATAAATTCTATTATTGGGAAAAATTTTAGGAAACTGGAGCATTCCCCCTTAAGTTTTATGGACGCAAAATCAGTGTACAAGAAACTGAAAACTACATATAAAAATAAATTAAAAATTAAGGAAAAAGAAAACTTAACAACATTGAACAAAAAATAATCCTAGAGAATTTTGGAGAAAAATAAGAAACCAATATATAAAACCTAAACAAGAAATAAATGACATTGATATTAATGATCTATATCAACATTTTAATGATTTGTATAACATTGATATAGAAACCAATGATGGTGAATATGAACACCAACAACCAATAATAATTGATGATGAATTGGATAGAGACTATAGCTAAGAAGAACTAAGAACTGCTATTTTTAAACAAAATGATAATAAAAGTCCGGGTATTGATGATATCGCATCTGAAATTTGCAAAGTTTCATTTGTAGTAACTTAACATGTATGGAAAACTGGACCTTGCCATAGAGGTCTATAATTTGACTCTTAGCACCTTATACTCCTATAAGTTGGTAACCTATAGGAGTACAAGGTGCTAAGAGTCAAATTATAGTCTCCTATGGACCATGATAGGTTGTGAAAGATTTGGTACCAGCACTATTTAAAAAAATCCTTTATTTCTCCAAGATAATGCAATGCACCACACAGCGATGCAAACTGAGCGTGGACATCCCAATGTTGTTTTGATCCCTGGAATTTCCAGCATGTGCCGTAAGAAACATTTCGATTTAACCCTTTCCCAAACAAGACCTGGTTTTGACGTCCCTGATAAAAAAGGCTTGGGAAAACATTTAGACAAAAGAAGAAACTGCTGATAACCAGCAGTTTCTCCTTTTGTCTCAATATTTTCTGTGTCATATTTTACACAAAGCCTTTCTTTAATAACATTTATTTTGTCTTTTGTACCAGTTTTTGAAGTGAATCGCCCTAAAATTTTGTCGTTTGGGAAAGGATTAAATATCAAATAAAAAATGCAGGAAAAGTGTATCAAAACACTGTAACTGTATGTCTGGAAAATGGTCTTTAGTTAGGGGGAAATGAGGGAAAAGTAAGGGATATTTTGAAATGAAAATCGAGTGGCAACCCTGTTATGACATATCATTGAATCACTTCATGTGAAGTTTGAAAATGATATAGATCTAGATCTACATGAAAGCCCTCTTTTGTTCTTCTGTGACGAATTTTGAGTCCGTTATCTAGAGTAGCTTTAAATGTGTTTAGTTAAACTCGAAAAGGAAATATCCTGAAAATACGTTCACCTACAAATTAGAGGGGTATGAACTACTTTTACCGCATTAGTTCGTCCTGCTGTTAGATATATATTTGTATACATTTCATTTTCGTTTTCTTTCTACAAGAATGAATCTTGAAACTGTAAATAAATGTTTGCAACCATCTAGATCTATTTACCGTGAACAGTGCTTTTCATGAATGTATGAATTACTGTGTTAATTCTGATGAACTATTAAAAGTCAAAGGTTCGAGAAAGTATTGGAGCAAAGGAAAAATGCTGACAACTATTTGCCTCAATATTTCCTGTGCTGTTTTAAACAAATCCTATCAACGTTGAAATCCATTTTGATGTCTGCAGCTACTTTCAAATCGGAACTTTCTAAAGAAGTTTTGACGTTTGGGAAAAGTTTAAACAAGAGTTTTCACTTTACAGATGATACCAGCGTAACAATGAAACTATCCACGTATGCGAGAGGGCCTGCCGTGAAATTATCTTTCCGCTCAGATCACATACCGTATAAAATCTCTGTAGACCTTGTCCCATACATTATGTATGATAAGGCTAAGTATGTTTCTGAAGTTAGATGGCCCAGACCAAGGACCAAACTATGGCTCAATGGTTCGGAGATCAAATGTGTTCTCAAAACAATGACGGACCTCGTTGCTAAAGGGAACGAGTTCTGGAAAGTGTCCTATGGCCGATGTGAAGATGAATTACTTGATGAGGTTTCTGAAGTTCATAAAAAGGTTCTACGCATTGCAAAAGCGCACTTAAAGAAATGGAGAGCGGATCACGACTTGGATGATATATCATCCTACTTGCTGAAGGTATGTTAATACAGCGGAAAATCACGTAATACAGTATATTGGATATTTCTATTTTCAATTATTCTGTTACTATATTACCGATTTGAAAAAAAAACATATACGAGGGTTGATTGATAAGTAGTGAGCCTCACATAGAAAGTTTTGAATTGTAACTCAAATGATTTTTATTTTTCAACATAATCCCCTTCTTTGTCTATACACTTTTGCCAGCGATATTTTAAGGCCTCAATGCCACTTTTGTAGAACTCCTTCTCCTGATCGTTCAGAAACATTCTCGGAAACCACAGCGGTCATAGCTCACGCTACATGACCCCTGGGGCACTTGGCGAGGAAAACTTTGTATTAGCCGCTCCCAAATGGCGCCGTTTCATTGGTTCCATCATCATTTCATGATGGGTGAGTAGACCAATCAAACTGGCCGATACAAATCGCCAACCTCTTAACAGTGATTACGTCAGAGGTACGTAATTTAATCCTGATTCAGGGTAGATAACTGCGTAGGAGATTGATAAATCGCTTCGGGTAAGTTGTCAATATGGAGGATTACTATCGTTTAGCGTGTAAAAAATTTAATGTTTCAAGTTTAAAAGACTTCCAAAGAGAGACTTTCCCTATCTTTCTATTTCAAAGCTGAATGACATGTCAGCGATCTGTAATTTTTTATCTCGTTGTCGCACAAATTACATCTTATCATGAGCGAAGCTATCTTGGTTGTAATTGACAACGCATTGACTTATAAGAGCCGTTATTTGATTGGGCCTTGCACTCACGCGTTTCGTATCGATTTTCGGCGACTAATTCAAAGTTTAAGTGGCCAAGTGCCCCAGGGGTCATGTAGCGTAGCTATGACCGCGGGGTTTCCGAGGATGGTACAGAAAGGCCTCTACTACATGTATGACCTCACCATTTGACTGAGGGTGGGTACCAGTAATAGTTCTTTTCATCTGTGGAAACAGGTGAAAGTCTGATGGAGCTAGATCAAGTGAATAGGGCGGGTGTTCTACTAGTTCAAACCCACAATCATTGATTTGTGAAAAGGGGTATTGTCCTGGTGGAACAGTACACCTTTGCAGAGTTTTACACGGCGTTTTAGCTTGATGGTTTCTCTCAGTTGCCTTAAAACTGATGCATAATACTGTCCATTAATTGTTTGGCCCTTTTGTAGATAGTCTACCATCAAGATGCCTTCAGCATCCCAGAAAACCGAAGCCATAACCTTTCCTGTTGATGGGACAGCCTTTGCCTTTTTGGGTGGGGTGAGCCAGTGTGCTTCCATTGTTTGGACTGTTGTTTTGACTCTGAGGTGAAGTGATGGACCCAAGTTTCATCCATAGTCATAAACCTCAGCAGAAAGTTATCTGGGTCTGCCTCTAAAAGACTCAGATCAGCACGAGACACAGTGCGCCTAACCTGCTTCTGGTCAACTGTCAGAAGCATTGATACCCATCGTGCAGAGAGCTTTTTCGTTTAAGATTTTCCGTGAGAATTGAATGAACTCTTTCCTGTGAAATACCAGTTTTACTGGCTGTATATCTCTCTGTAACCCGCCTGTCAGTTATAACAATATCATGGACTTTATTGACCATTTCTGGTGTTGCAACGTTGACAGGCCTTCCAGGGCGGACGTCGTCCTCAAGATTCTGCCTACCACGCTTGAACTCCCCTACCCATCTCTTTTCAGTTCATAGCGTACGCAGGAGCATCATTCCCTTCTAGTGTTGAAACCATATCTGCATGGATGGCCTTCGAAGTTAGACCCTTTTTATACAGATGTTGAATCACTGCTCTTTCAGCAACCTTGTCCATTTTGCAAAAGCCACTTGCACGGTTTACTTTAGAGTGCTACCTCTTCAACATAAACTGACCAAATGACACCAGTTTTCGGCTGCACACCTTTATATAGCCAGAGATTACAGGGGCTGAAAATGGACATGCTTGCTTGACCCATTCTTTGACAGGCTCACTACTTACCAATCAACCCTCGTAGTCATCAATAACATTTTAATCAGGTGCTGTTTAAAAGGTCCATCCAATCTTATACATCCCTGACATCAATGCTTCAAATTTTGTTTTGATGGATAACTTATTTACATCATTATTGTATTAACAAAGAAGAATGTCACACGATTCCCCATCGTAATTAAATTATAGTGTCCCGTTAAAGGAACATAGCATTCCAATTTCATTTTTAAAGTATGTCTTGATGCAAAGATTCGTTATTCTAATGAGTAAAAATGCCATCAGTTTTCAGCTCACCTGAGCACGAAAATGCTCACGGAGAGCTATTGTGATACCGCTGTGTCCGTCGTCCCTCAAACTTTGCCTTGTGTGCACTCTAGAGACCACAATTTTTGTCAAGTTCGATATTGGGGTATTATATCTGGGGTCATAAACTAGGTCACGAGGTCAAATCCTAGTAAAACCGTGTAAGCACTCTAGAGGCCACATTTTTTGCCCAATCAACCTGGAAAGTGGTCAGAATGATTGTCTTAATCAATTCTCGAATAAATTCGAAATTGGCTCATCTGGGGTCATAAACTAGGTCATGAGGTCAAATCCTAGTAAAACTTTGTGTGCACTCTAGAGGCGACATTTTTGCCCAAATTATCCTTAAGATTGGTCAGAACAATTGTTTCAATCAAATTATGGACAAGCTTGGATTTGGGTCATCTTTAGTCATAAACTAGGTCATGAAGCCAAACTTAGTAAAACCTTGTGTGCACTCTAGAGGTCACATTTTTTGCCCAATCAACCTGAAATTTGGTCAGAAGGTTTGTCTTGATCAATTCTCAGACAAATTTGAAATTTGGTCATCTAGGGTCATAATTTAGTTCACAAGGTCAGATCTTAGTAAAACCTTGTGTGCTTACTAGAAGCCACTTTTTTGCCCAATCAACCTGAAAATAGGTCGGAATGATTGTCTTGATAAAATCTTGGACAAATCCGAAATTGGGTCATCTGGAATCATAAACTAGGTCACGAGGTCAAATCTATCTCGGACAAGTTTTAAATTGGGTCATCTTGTGTCATAATCTAGGTCACAAGATCAAATCTTTGTAAATAATTGGATGCACTGATGCAAGATTTTTTGCTCAATCAACCTGAAAATTGGTCAGGATAATTGTTTCGATTAAATCTTGGACAAGCTCGAAATTGGTTAAAATGGGGTCATAAACAAGGTCAAATCTTCGTAAAACCTTGTGTGCACTCTAGTGGTCGCATTTTTTGCCCAATAAACCTGAAACTGTTGGGTTGTATAGAGATTTACGTCCCACTCAACAGCTGAGGTCATATGTAGACGGGACGTCGGTTTAAAGTCTCATCCGAAAGACTGGAGAAGCAGGGAATCGACAGGGGATCGAATCAGCGACCCATATGTTTCAAGTCCAGCTCGTTACCACTGCACCACCTTTGCCCTCTGAAAATTTGTAAAGATGACTATTTTGATGAATCTTGGACAAGTTCGAAATTGGGTCATCTGGGGTCATAAACTAGGTCATGGTGTCAAATCTTAGAAAAAACTCATGTGCACTCTATTTGCCCAATTAACCTAAAATTGATTCAGGATGATTGCCCAGAACTTGCTCAGAATTTTAGTTTGCTTTATATCTCTGACAAGATTGAATATTGGTCACAATTGGGGTTGTGAAATGGGTATCTAGGTCATAATATTAGTAAAACTATTGCATTTAGAGGCTAGCTACATCATATACAGAAAGCTTTAATCTCAGGTGAGCGCTTCAGGTCCAATGGCACTCTTGTTTATTAAAGATGTTGCTGATAAGCCTTTAAAGTTTATTGAAGATTTTCTGAAATTGTTGAGTAACGTGATTATCCACCAAGATCATATTCTACCTCAGATTCAGTTTTTGTGGATGTGCGAGCTGATACCGTGGAAGGAGTACTGGAAGAAGTACTGCTTGGCAGCACGATTCCTCAACTTCATGACAGAGTTTAAGCGGAGTTTGGACAACAGATACCTCGGGGCATACTTCGATCCAAACGAATACCTACTGGAAAACAAAAGCACGCGGAACCTGGACATATTATCAAGATGCGTGGGTGAAGCGATAGATGAAATAGGTAATAATAATTGTATTTAATATACTCAACGGCAAAAGAAACTATACAATTTTAGATTCAAGTTATTTTTTCTTATTTCAAAGCAAACTTGTAATATTTTCACGACTATAAATTTGCACAACTATTTTTCAATATAATAAATGAATACGTCCGTTTTATTGGCCAAAAGTAAATATGCACGTGCATATCATTGAATTCATTTAAATACCCCACACACATAACGGTATTCAAGATATTGCTATCTTTTTTCTGCATGTGTAGTGTTCGTTGCTAAGCATATGATAAACCAGAGTTAAATTCCAATTTCCGCGCAAAGGTAAGCCCCTCGACGCCGGTAATAATTGTGTGGTCTGTATGTTCAGACAGGAACCATAACGTTTTACGTTTCTAAGCTCGTGAACTGATGAAATCAGACAATAGTTAGTTTTTAGAACACATTTTGACACTCACGGAGCTTATAACGTGAGAAAAAAGGGAACGAGCCATAAACAAGACCAATAATTCATGTTTGGCAATAACGTGACGTTAACATAACGTTATCCAGACAACTGCAGGAAAGGCTCGTGAGATCATCATTTGAAATGATGAACCGTTCAAAGTCTTATTGGAAACATTATCCTCGGTGCTAGGCGCCTGGTAGACTGAGGCCGTCAGTGCTAGACGGAGATGACGTCATCGATCACATTTGACAAATATGTCACAAGTTTGACACTAATCGACTGAGTATCCCCCTCTTTTATGACGGGAAACAGTTTAATGTTAGTGTCGTAGGCAGTTTAAGACGTGTGTATAGAAATATGCGTTTAAATTAGAGAATTCTTCACTGGAGGATGTTTTCTTAATGTAATAATCCGAGATCAGGCGGCTGGTCTTAACCATATGATAGTGCTTTTTCAGTCGATACTGTAAATAGGGACACACAAATAGTGACTTTAGATAAAGTTTAGAACAAATTCTGATCATTTTTAAAACATTAATTGCATTTTTCAATTTGACCCCTTTATAAATGACACTGTTATAGCCACATCAAGAAAAAGTGAACACTCTCTTCTAACCCCATATTTCTCATGCCAAAAGGCAAACGTATATCTATGATACAATTAATTTCACGAGCTGTGGTTAAGTTTTGATGAATTCAAATGAAGTAAGGTGTATAGTGTCTTTTGCCTTTCAGTATATTTAATCCGCTCGAGATCAGGATGTGTTTATTAACAAAATTATAAAGCTGTCAGTGCAATAATGGGATCATTAAATATGCAGATGTAGTTTATAGTTTAAGCAATATTTATTGCCATCAAAGTGAACATACATGCGCATATTTTTTCAACGAGTGAAAAATCAGCAGTTGGCAAAGGGGTCTGGCCACAAGTTCTAACAACTTAGATACGGCCATTCCCTTAATGCAGATGTCCCTGGTTTCTATAAATTATAAACCTTTTAGGTTAGAAGCGTATCGATGGCTCAGCGCGAAACGGTTGTAACTGCCTATAAACATATAGGCAGTTACAACCGTTTCGCGCTGAGCCATCGGTATGTGGAAATTACCCGTCACAGTTATGGTATAATATGATCCTCGTTATCCCTGCGATAATTCATTTTTAAATGCCTAACATATATCATTGTAAAACCAGTTTGGTGTGTTTTGGGTGAGAATTAGTAAATATCATTACAATGAAAAATTCTAGGTGAAATACGTGTATTTAAATCAAAACGTGGTTAACCACTAAATAGAAAAGGAACTTTAAATGTTTTCACGAATTACGGGTTTACACCACTAATATTCACAATCCAAAGGGCCTCAGGTCCCCTTCTCAAAACTAGAAAAAAAAGATAAATTCCTGCGAGTCTTTTTTCAGATTTAGCAAAAACTTTTGTCCTGAACATATACTTGGTTCACCGTCATCTTTTGATAAACTGTCGGAGTTGTTATAGAATCTTGTAACTGCGGCTTGAATCAACCTGTAGTTACAAGTTTGTATACAAACACCAACGAAATAATTTTGTTTGTCCGAAATTACGTCACGGTTTACTTGATAAAATTGTTCCCTTTTATATGCTTGTTAATTGCAATTTTAGGTTACGCTAGTCAAGGATCAATCCAACGACCATTGAGCGCTCCAGCACAGGTGAGATATAGCGTCTGTGTTATTGCAAAACCTCGTAACTCCAGCTTGAGTAAAACTTGAATTACGAGGTTTTGTAATAATACCGACGAAATGATTGTATTCGCTATAATAGCGATGAATTCTGTGTTAAAAATAGAATAGGTTGACAAGAACGTTCCAACACATGTTTCTGTAGACTGTTACCAGTGTATGATGTCATTGTGGCCTAGTTTTCGCTTTCGCTTTCAGAATCTTGAAAGCGTTTATTTGATCAGCCAAAGGAAAAATTCATAGAATATGGCCTCTTACTGGTACCTGTTACTGGCAGGTAACATCGGAGCCGCGTTCTTTACAGCGAGATATTTTGAGATATCTCGAGATTTCTTAAGATGTTTTAGGATAAAGCGTTCTTTAGAGCAAGAATTTTCAGACGCTCAATGGGAGGCGCCATTACCCTATAATTCGTGCAGAACCCCTCGGTCAACTCTGTAGAAACAATATAAGAGAGATTTGACCGAGATGTTCCGAACACACCATAATTCATAAACCGCGGTGTTCCGAATGCTCCATACTTGATACAAATGACGTCATGATAACGTCATTTGTGTAAATATGGAGCATCCGGAACAGCTCAGTCAAAGTCTCGGTCTTAAAAACGCTTTATCCAAAACACCTTTAGAAGTGTATCTTAAAAAATCTCGCTCTACAGAACGCGCCTCAGATTTTGATAAGTGGTCAATACACCCAAACACACTTTGAATTTTTAACCGTGACCTGTGTATGCATGAGAGCAAACAAAAGGTCACGTGGTCGTTTTACTATATAATTCATTGAGCGAGTCGTTATTTTCACGCGAGCATTTTTCAATTATTCTGCCTTAGTACTAAGAATATTTTATACAGTCATATACGTTAATTATTAGAGTTTTGATTACAGAAATATTTTTGCAACTTTGATTGAAAAAAAAGAGATTTTTTGGCTTGTAATCATTCGTACCCTGTCTCCATCGCCCGTTACCACCATGCAAGTTCAGGATGAGCTACTGCTTTTGAAAACCAAATAAAATCAATTTTGCAGAAGCATGTGAGCTCCTTAGTACTGTCCAAGTGTGAGCGGTAATATTTTGCACGTGTTTGTGCTCTAGATTAGAGCCAATAATGGACAGGTCACAGGATGTATTCCCAGCCTCGGAGCGTGGACAATTATGAATAAACTTATGGCTGAAATATTGTTGAGAGGTGTTAAATTAAAAAAGAAATGAAAAGAAAAATGTTTTAAACCTTTACCAAACAAGAAATGTTAATGTTTTGAATGTCAAGGGCGGATCCAGGATTTTTTCGGGGGGGGGGGGGGGGGGTCTAGCCCATAAGATGGAAGATGGCTTTAAATTTGTGAATTGTGTAACGATACATGTATAGGCCTACTGTACTAACTTTGTATAGTCAAAATTCGATTTTCGGCCAATTCAAGGCGAGGTCCGGACCCCCTTCTAGATCCGCCCTTAACTGTGCTACAGAGATTGTTTCGAAAATCATTTTAAGAGACAAATTAATGAAATACTTTTAATCAGCAGTTTCCCCTTTTTCCTCAACGTTTTCTATACTTCTATGTACACACGCAAGGATGGACAGGATTTTTTCGGGTGGGGGGTGGGGGGTTCCAAGCCCAATTGCCAGGGAGGGGGAGGTCCACGCCCAAATGATGACTTAAATATGTTAAATTATGACGCTTTGATTATAGTCAACATTCAATTTTCGGCTTATTCCAGGGGGCGGGGGCGAACATCCCGACCCCCCCCCCCCTCTAGATCCGCCCTTGTACATACAAAATCCTACTTTCAAGATGCCCATTCTGTTGTCTGCAAGAGCTTCCAAATTGAATCAGGTGCCGTTTAGAAAAGGGTTTTAAAAGCCGCTGTCAAACTTGAAAAGTCTAAAAAATTTGTCGTTTGGGAAATGGGCTTTAAGAGCAATGCCTTTATTATCAAATTGATCTACCATAATGAATTATCTATCTACATAAGCCTTTCGGTACTGAGATTGTCATCTTCACACTGAAAATGGCATGTTTCGTACATTTTTTTGGTTGGGAAAGGGGGTTAAATACATGAAAATGACAGTTGAACCTGGCGGCTAGGTCCTCAAAAGATCCGTGGGTACTACGTTTTCGGAGGGTCAAAAATGACTTAAAAGCCAGTAAAGACCATAATTGGAAGTCAGTCAATGATATCCCGTCGAGATTCACAGAGGAATCATCACAAAACGGAGTGTGATTCCTCTTAAACTTCTTCTTTCCTCCGTTCATTTCCATTGCACGTTGGATGCTTTGCTCTCAATTGGGTCAGAGCCTCGATCTGGCATTAAAAAGTGTTACTATTTTTAGTAACAAATTGGAAGTGTGTTTGGGTGTATTGGGTCTTTTCGTAATTCCGGTAATACAGAGTTGTCGTTCCTGCGGGACGGTATGTTTACTTCCATTTGCCTGTAGGACAAGCGGCAACTTTAATATTTTCATCAAATCAATGAGTAATTAAATGAAAATGATCTTTATTGTAACTTAATAATGGAATCTAATAATACCTCTGCACTTTCCATAATTTTCAAACCATTCGGAGATCTATAACAAAAGAAATCTCCCATAATCCGATGATAGGTTATCATTGAAAATATTTTTCCCCGTGGAGTGCCTCAAATCAGGCCAGTGTCGATTCGTGACGTCATGACTTTGCGTTACTTACTCTAGTAATATGACGTCATAGAAATGAAAAGAGGGGCAACTGTGGGGAAAAAAAGATACATGTATATACATGCGTACACGCTGTGAGCGAGTTTTTCCAAACGAATAATCTGTAATTATTATTGTTTGAAAGAACATTCCGCTCCACACGGTTTTTCACTGTCGGAAAACGATTTCTATCGAAAACAGAATAGATCTACGAAGAAGAAAAGTTTGGTGTAGATTGCAGAATAAGAAATATTGAAGGAAAAGCAAAGTCAGCATGTTTTTCTTTTCTCTCAAAACTTTGCTATTTCGTTCGAGTAGATTTATGTAATTCATTGTTTG
The DNA here is from genome assembly GCA_963680895.1 of Fragum sueziense. Taxonomy (NCBI): domain Eukaryota; kingdom Metazoa; phylum Mollusca; class Bivalvia; order Cardiida; family Cardiidae; genus Fragum; species Fragum sueziense. The sequence goes on from OY804602.1 coordinate 36,808,781, forward strand.
TTTGTTATTTAGCGTTCCCAAACAATGCCTGGTTTTGATGAATATTACTTAGATCTATATATAAAGAGAAAATACTTTAAAACGTTTTGGCAAAATTTAAGAGCATCCTGATAACCAGCATTTTCTCCTTCTGTCTCAATAGACTAGATCTACTTTGATATGTAAGCGTTTAGTGTGTTGTGACTATGTTGTGATGGAATTTCTCTTTCTTCTCTTCGCTGAGGTTTCTCTATTGGAATCTCCAAACGATCTACGCGGCTCGGCTAATAGCATACTGTCTCTCAGACTCGGACCCGCAGGCCCAGGCCAGATACGATGTTTGGTTCTAATTCTTGCGACTTATAACACGAATCCAAGCTCTTCTTGTATTTGCCTCTTTCCATAAAGTTTGTGCAGTTCAAAATTTCCAATTCTATCCGCAAAATTATGTCATTCAAAAATGCAGTAGCGGTTCATTCCCACTGATAACGCTTGTTTACATTGACACCGGAAGACGGCATACCGTCCCGCATGAACGACAACTCTGTCACGACGGAATTACGAAAATCCGGAATAGCTAACGTCAAATATCAACATAATGCTTTTGTAAATAAACTTTAACCCTTTCCCAAACAAGACCTGGTTTGGAATGTCCTTAATTGAAAATAATAGAGAAAACAAGGGTGAAAGATACAAATGCTGATGATAACCAGCATTTTCTCTTTTTGTCTCGATATTCTATATGCTATAATGTACACGAATCTTATCTTTGCCAACATCCAATTTGTCATCTACTTTTAAGCAGCTTTCAAAACTGGACAACCATATAAATATACACTGACCACATAAAGTAACGCAACACTCATTCAATAACAAATATCGGAAAACTTGTTAATAAATTTTAGGATATTTTTGTTTTAACATCATATTTAACATTTCGTCAAACAGTAAACGAAACATCATAAGTATGCTAAGACATTTACAGACAGAAATTTCAACCCAAAGACACCCGGTGTAAATTCAAAAGTCACAAACAATTTCATTGTTATAATCATCCCTTGTATTCATAAAAACTGACATGTTCGTCACATCGACACCATTTTTGGAGCAGTTTGATGTTAAAGAAGCTTTGTTCACTAATCCTGAAGGATTGTTCGTTCGCAAAACAGGTTTGTTGGAGGATTAAGACTACCACGAACGCACCCTTTCAGACAATCCCAAAAGTGTTCGATAGCAGACGTGCTCTCAAAAAAGGGCAGTAACCTTGTTTTGCTGCACAACCGTCGTGTGAAAGCAACAGTGTGTGCAGGGGCGCCATCCTTTTGCAACATGCCATTGACTCTTCCTACATAATATCAGGGACAAAAGGGCGCAACACATTGTCAACGTACGTACGAGTATCGCCTTTGGCATTTAATTTGTTTGTCCCAGCCCGCCTGCCTGGGCGTTTGGGTGAATTCCATGACTTTATGCAAACATCCGAAGCACAGACCTGCGACTCTTAAACTGAATCAGGCCGTCTTAGGATGGATAAGTTGTCTTAAATGGCGAAAATTATCCCAAAATTTAGTCAATAACAGATGTAAAACGGTTTGCTTCTGGTTGAATAAATCATTTGCGATGGCTTATCCATGTCTGCCAATGTTCATTTATGTTGAATCTGCTGCTATTAGGAATTTATTCCAATCTTCAGAGCTCTTTGGCTAATACCCTACCGACTGATTGTAACTGGCCCAGTCTTGAAATTGAAGAAAATTATGACGCCAAGCTTTTAAGTCCCTGCCAATTGAATTTTTTAGAACTCAAATTCAAGTGATATGTCGACGGCTATTTTCCGGAAGTTATGACATGACGCTTAGTGCGCACAGTGACATTCCTTTGTGTTTTTACTGTGTAACTGACAACACACTATCAGTAAAACTATCTTTTATGGTTGTTTCTTAACTTGCAGGGCGTTAGGACGTGTTTGACGTAAAATAATAAAGGGACGTAATTCTGGCATGTTCGTTGGAAATTGAAATATTTCATTTAAAATTTCTTTCATAATCCTTCATTGCGAACTATAGAAAGTACCATTTTTGATCCTGGTTTGTTAAAAACAAAAATATTGGAATTTGAAAATGTTGCGTTACTTTATGTGGTAAGTATATGTGACCCGTCACGCTAAAAGAGACCTTATCCGTAGTGAGAAAATCCAGATTTTGACAAACTTCTCATACTCAGCACAGGTCAACTAGATCCCGTATGCGAAAAATGAACATATAGAAAGATAGGGAAAACATTCCGGATTCAGAAAATTACATAATTGAAAAGTTTCGGCCCTACTCTGGCTGCGCGGACTACGCAGACTTGCTAGGTTCGATATTTTTCACACTTCCTATAAGGTCCCTTTTAGCGTGACGGGTCACATATTGTTTGTGGTAAGGTTTAAAGTAGGTCGGGATTTTATGTTCTGCATGGGAGCTAATGTTGTGCAGCCCTATTATCTTCGTCATCGGTTATGTTGGCATAAATTTCAACCTGACCTTTAGGCCTACTATAAAGCCTTCATATTTCTCACATAAATTTCATCTACCATTCCCAATACCTCTCATTTGGGATCATGACCTTGTGACCAAGAGCTTCGAGTCTGACATTTGCATGATCCCTGAAGGGAGAGCATATAGTCGCCGCTTTGTCTGTCCGTCCGTCCTGTCCGTCCGTCATTCCGTCCGTCCGCCCTGAGCGATTTCTCCATAACTCTTGTGCCAAATCAAATGGAACTTACCATCTGAACTCCCTATGACATAATGCCGATGTACTTTTGCCGGTTTTGGGATTTGAGGCCTCATCATGGGTAAGGGAGGTTTAAGGTAAAATACATTTTTCTCTAATTTCTCCTAGTCTAATGGTCAGAATTTGATGAAATTTCATATTTGGGTAGCAAATCAGATGCCATTGACAATAAACTATTTGAAATTTGCCTATAAAAGATACATGTCATGGAAAAAAGGGGCTTAACATTTGTTTTTTGTCAGCTCTGCATGGCATACATGTTTTGTGACCATGCCTTATTCGGGGAGCATTGTCCGTCTCTGACGGCTCTTGTTTGTGACAAGCTCCTTTATAGACAAACTATACTGTCTGCTAAAATGAAAGCAACTGCAAATGACAAAATCGATGTTAAAAAAAAGAAAATATTGATAGTCCAGTCAAATTAGCCGATTTTTTTGCCCAACCTCAAACAAATTCCAACAGAAATGAAATTGTTTCCAGCATCAAGTATGAACCCTGGGCCATCCCAGAAAAAAAGTCCCAAAAAATCCGATGGTCGGAAATTGGTGAAATCGACCGATTAACTAAGGCCCTGTTGAAAAAAGGTTTTGGCAAAACTATCAAAGTAATATGTAGAGATCACATATTTTAATGAACAAAATACATCGTATCCCCTGTATATCACAAGCAATAATGATAAATATGATTTTTCTATCTAAATTACAGGTATTTCAAACAAAAAATCCCAACATGAGTATTTGTTATCTACAAATCATAGCTATTTACCCCACCCACTTTTTATATACATGAATATAAAGATATTTTCAAATTTCGATTTTGCCTTTAAATGATTTCAGCACTGAGTCATAAAGTAACGTATTCTAGACTTGTCACATTATATATTCGAGACATATTTGCCATGTCATGCAAACAGGTGCCATCTAAAATTGCAGAAAATGTCGACCACCGTAAGAATATGCGGATTTCAAAACCTATCGCGTCTTCACGAAGCATAATAGCCGATTTTTGCACCCAACCTCAAACAAATTCCAACAGAATAAAATATTGTTACCAGCATTAAGTATGACCATTGGGCCATTCCAAAAAAGAGTTCAAAAACATCCGAAGAGGGGAAATTTGTCTAATTGGCCGATGAATTTAGGCCCTGTTGAAATAAAATTTTAGCGAAAAATGGTAACCCAATATAAAAAGATGATAATTATATAAATGTACAAAAGCAAAATACATTTACAATTCATAAGAATTATTGAAATAAATGATTTTGCTGTTTTATGAAAAAAATAAATCCCTAAAAATATGTAAATTATAAAAGAAATTGAAACTTACCCCACCCAATTTTTCATAAATAATCAGGTGTAGATCTATAAAATTATGTTATTTTCAATGTTGTTTTTTGATAAAAACCTTAAGTTTATTTTGATCATATGTTGTCATATAATGTATTCTACACTTTTCACTGCCGATTTTTTTTTAAAAAAAAGTTTTGTCACGGAATAAAGAGCCATTGAAAATTGCAAAAAGTACCGAGTGTGGGAATGGTTCGTTTGACGCTACTCTATGTCCTTAATGACAACCTTGCAATGTCGAGTACAGTGTAGTTTTATGTTTTCTGTGCATTGTAAAGATGCTGTAGAGCAGACCTCGCTTCAATGTTGCCAAAATGGCAACCTGGGACAACAACGTCAACAATCCGCAAACATCCAAGATGGCCACCAAACACTACTGGAGAAATCAACTTTTTTTATCAAATTGTCGTAAATTTCGTTAAAAATGTCTATCTATGGGTTCTTTGGTATGCTGAATCAGAATCTGATGATAAATGCATTATACGAATATCAGGAAAGTACCAAAAAATAGAGATGGCTACCGGTAACCATCTTGAACATCACAATTATATAAGAAAACTTGAACTTCAAATGGACAAAAGGTTAAAATTTCACTAAGTTAAATGCCAGACTAATTGATATTTGCCTAAAAGCTGATAATATGATAAAAGAAGCATATGCAAAGTTTGAAAGTAATAGCTGTACAGAAAACAACAGCACAGATATATGCAAGCTGCACGTACAAACTTAACCAAGAATTTTTTTAAGTCCGAAAAGGGTAAAATTTCATTAAATTGGATTCCAGAGTAACATGTCCTTGTCTAGGGACTGATATTATGGTCGCAGACGCATGTGCAATGTTTGAAAGTAATAGCTGTACAGAAAACAATAACACAGATACATGAAAGCTACACATACAAACTTAACCAATAATTTCTAAGTCCGAAAAGGGTAAAAAAGATCCATTAAATTTAATGATAGAGTGACAAGTCCTTGCCTAGAGACTGATAGTATGGTCACAGACGCATGTGCAAAGTTAAATGCAAACGCTGAACTTACAGAAAAAAGTTATCACAGATATGCGAAAGCTGCGCGTAAAAACTTAACCAAGAATTTCTTTGTCCAAAGGTGTAAATAAATTAATTGAATTACATGTTACAATAATGGATCTTTGTATAGAGGCTGATATCACGATCACAGAGGCATGTGTAAAGACTTTTAAGAGTCAGAGCATTAGCATTAATAGAAACAGAGATTTGACAAACTTTCGCGTAGAAACTTAACCAAAGCACTACGCCGACTCTGACGCCTGGGTGACTAGAATAGACAACCCCCCATCGTTCTAATGATCACGCTAAAAAGGGTAAGAAAAAATATACTGAAAGAAACTTCCAACGCAAAACTAGCTTCAATGTTGTATATTTCGTTTATGTTTGTATAACTCGTAACCAAAAATGGCATATGCAAAGAAAAATACATTATACTGCCACTGGCAATAATGAACGTCCTGAAATGCACCGTATTGCACAGCGCAAAGCGCCGATACACACAAGGGGTCAATTTTGAGATCCCCAGGTTTCAGTATCACATTGAGTTCTCAGTCTGTTATCTTGTTCCACAGTAGTTACTCCACATTTGCAAATCAGCCACATGATCTGAAAGTGCAGAAAATGGGTCTAAGGCATTTCTTGGTGGGTGGGGTGTAGGTACTGATAGTGCAGTAGTTCATTAAATGCTTTGATCAGCTAATCAGAATTTCATAATGGTGTGTTCCTACCTGACGTGTTAAACGTTTGCAAAAGACCGCCGACAGTAGATAGTGCACAATACACATAACGGCTACAGCTATGAATGTCATTCCCGCCTGGTGCAGTCCAATGGTGCACGCTCTGACTTCAGTGCTCAATCTTGGCATATTGTGAAGAGGAACTTTGAAGAAATGATTATAACTTTACTCAGCTATCGTTTAAGGAAATCGCTGCACACATAAAGGTTGAAATTGGTGTTCGAGTTGCACGTGCAACACTAAATTCGGTATTTGTGAAAAGCCGCACGTGCGCAATAATGCATGACAGGACACTCAAGTTTTCAGTGAACAATCATAGTGCATGTGTAGGGATACCAATTGCAATAAATATTGCTCTCAAAAATTCAGACAGAAAAATTATGCACGCAAAAAAGCGTCTTGCGTTAGAAGTTTCCCTCAGTATATTATGAGTTAGTCAATGTTTATTCATCTTATAAAGATATTATATTCTACTTCGTTTTTAAAACACCTTAACAGATTATTACAGGTATTCTGCACTATATACCCAATTGATGTCCATGGCATGCACCATAAAATTTGCTGTGAAGCCACAGGTCTGGTTTACTCACTCAAATAGGCGAGATAATGTCGAACAAATTACTTTGATATTAGATATTTCACATGGTAATCTACAGCAATATTGTCCGGGAGTCGGAAATCTTATGTGCCATGCATTTCATACAATGTTTGAACTAATTGGGTATGTATTCTCGTAAGCTTTGATGTACCAATGTTTAAAAGTCAACGTCACGTCAATATTTTCAAAGTGAACCTTTTGTCAATATTGCAGCAACTTTACAGTACATTAGATTCGCTCTGCGAAAAGCAAATAACAACGACAGCAGCTACTGAATTAAGTGCGATGTTGACACATTTTAGGTAAAACATGAATTCATTTAACGTCTTATCACCGTTGATGAGACAAAGTGTGCCTTATTATGAACAGGAAAATGAATCACAAAGTCGCCAGTGGATAGTGTCTAGGTCTGAAAAACGAAAGTTAGTCTTAATCATTTTCATTGATAGTAACGGTATTTTTGGGACGCTAATGGCGTTTTTGTTGGATCTTTCCCCAGGAAAAGTACAATAACCTGACATGAGCTTACTATGAATTCTAAATTGCTACACCAACTGAAACAGATCATCATCCATGAACACCCCCCCCCCCCCTCCCCCTTGTTTTCCTACAACAGCACATTTGCACTCGATGCTGTCGACCGAAATGGATAGAAATTACTACTCAAAGAGCCTGGATTATAGTGACTTCTTCACGTTTGCAAAATGTGAACAGGGACATGCGTGGTCACCATTTCAAGCACGACCAAAACGTCGTTAGACCGTTTCGGGATTTGCCCGGGCTTTTTTACTTCTGGGCTGATGGCATTTGAGCACTGTTTGTCCAAGGGCCCATCCCAGCATGGAAATTATATTGAAAAGGAATAAGTAAAACTCAAACCGGAATAAGTTAGACTAATTATTAATTTCTCATACTCGAAGATTCCATTAAATATGCGACAACCTTTTTGGTCTATCTTTATCAAATATGTTGATAGTGTCCAGCCAGACATGCTCCCATTGATACTTTTTTCTCTGTTTTCCAGCATACATTTTTGATGTCATATTGTCCTTATCAAAAGGAAAAAATGTGTGTGTGTGTGTGTGTGTGTGTGTGTGTGTGTGTGTGTGTGTGTGTGTGTGTGTGTGTGTGTGTGTGTGTGTGTGTGTGTGTGTGTGTGTGTGTGTGTGTGTGTGTGTGTGTGTGTGTGTGTGTGTGTGTGTGTGTGTGTGTGTGTGTGTGTGTGTGTGTGTGTGTGTGTGTGTGTGTGTGTGTGTGTGACTGCTGTATAAAAAGAAAAACTGTGAATCGAGATATATGGTTATCATCGCATATGGATTTGTGGTTTTTTACTGTTGAGCTAATGGCATTTAGCCATGAGTTCAATATGATCTCTGCATCGCCCTTGCACTTAATTGTTTATTTACAATACAAAGAGCACGCATTGCTTAAGTCTTTTTGCTTCGAATCATTATTTAATGCATGGAAGATATTGTCAACCTCGATCTGTCACGACAGCGTTGAATATGTGACCAAAACTACAACACAATGAGAATATTCTGTGTAATTACCCTAAGTTTACATATTTTTACGTTTTATGTCACTAATAGGCTTCCGTAGTTTAAACATTCACAGAAAATGAACAGACCGAAAATTCTTCAATTTTATGTAATGCTGTTTTTTCCTGGGTAAGTAAAATGCAGTGTATTACATTATGAAATAAAAGAAGTCTATTAGAGACGATTTGATAGAAAAATTCTTTTAAAAATGACTTTTCGTGCGAACATAGCCACAAAAACGGAGACCAACTGTTATTATTTCGAAGAATCTCTTTAAAAACTTTGTTATCGGGAAATATAATTGATACCTGCCATGTTCAGAATAGTTACAAAATCCAACAAATGCTTACATGTGAGTTAAGACTAAAATTTCCAACGTTTTAACACGTTGATTTCGCAATCCGTAGTTGAAACATCCGAATACTATGATACTTTTTGACATTTGTGACGTCATCATTATCTGTCATAGCAAAATATGTGAGTACGGTGAACAGAAGGGCCATCTTCAATTTATTGAAATTACGAAATTTAAATTTCCATTTATGACCATTTGGCAAGGTATTTCCTTCGGGACTTTTTATATGTTCATCAGGAGGTTACTTACAATGTAAATATCGCAAAAAAGTTTCTGTTGGAATTAGTTTGACCTCTCATGCTATTTTGACTGGACTATGAGGGCAAAAGGAGATAATGCTGGTTATGAGCGTTTTGTTCTTTGTTTCAATATTTTCTTAAGCCTTTTCTATTAGGGACGCTAGAAACGGTCTTGTTTGGTAAAGAGTTGTATAAAGTACGCTTTATTTTTCAGTATTCTAGTCAACTCGGCGCCACTGCTTTACCCGATGTAGTACAATCAACAATACGTGTTCAGAATTCATCAATACCTCATTCTGCACATAGATCAGAATCACCAAATTATCAGTTTTCACGAAGGGTATCACCAGTTTCGGGGTTTTCACGAAGGGAACCACAATTTTCACGGATTTCACCATCGGGATCACCTGTTTCACGAAGGGAATCACCATTTTCACGACGGGAATCACCAGGGTTACGGTTTTCACGAAGGGAATCACCATGGTTACGGTTTTCACGAAGGGAATCACCAGTTTCACGAAGGGAATCACCAGTTTCACGAAGGGAATCACCAGGGTTACGGTTTTCACGAAGGGAATCACCAGGGTTACGGTTTTCACGAAGGGAATCACCAGGGTTACGGTTTTCACGAAGGGAATCACCAGTTTCACGAAGGGAATCAACATTTTCACAAAGGGAATCACCAGTTTCACGAAGGGAATCACCAGGGTTACGGTTTTCACGAAGGGAATCACCAGGGTTACGGTTTTCACGAAGGGAATCACCAGGTTTACGAAGGGAATCACCAGTTTCACAAAGGGAATTACCAGTTTCACGACGGGAATCACCAGGGTTACGGTTTTCACAACGTGAATCACCAGGGTTACGGTTTTCACGAAGGGAATCACCAGGTTTACGAAGGGAATCACCAGTTTCACGACGGGAATCACCAGGGTTACGGTTTTCACGAAAGGAATCACCAGGGTTATGGTTTTCACGAAGGGAATCACCAGTTTCACGAAGGGAATCACCAGTTTCACGAAGGGAATCACCAGGGTTACGGTTTTCACGAAGGGAATCACCAGGGTTACGGTTTTCACGTAGGGAATCACCAGGGTTATGGTTTTCACGAAGGGAATCAACATTTTCACAAAGGGAATCACCAGGGTTTCGGTTTTCACGAAGGGAATCACCATTTTCACGAAGGGAATCACCAGTTTCACGAAGGGAATCACCAGGGTTACAGTTTTCACGAAGGAAATCACCATTTTCACGAAGGGAATCACCAGGGTTACGGTTTTCACGAAGGGAATCAACATTTTCACGAAGGGAATCACCAGGGTTACGGTTTTCACGAAGGGAATCACCAGTTTCACGAAGGGAATCAACTTTTTCACGAAGGGAATCCCCAGGGTTACGGTTTTCACGAAGGGAATCAACATTTTCACGAAGGGAAACACCAGTTTCACAAAGGGAATCACCAGGGTTACGGTTTTCACGAAGGGAATCACCAGTTTCACGAAGGGAATCACCAGGCTCACAACGGGAATCCCCAGGGTTACGATTTTCACGAAGGGAATCACCAGTTTCACGGAGGGAATCACCATTTTCACAAAGGGAATCCCCAGGGTTACGGTTTTCACGAAGGGAATCACCATTTTGAAGGAAAACATCGGGATCACAAAATTTACGGTCGTCTCGACCAAAATTTCAAATCGACCGGTCGTCTCGACTAATGTCAACAAATTTACGGTCGTCTTGATTACAATCACGAAACTTACGGCTGTCACCACCAGGTTCACCGTGTCTGCCTAGGTCTGGATGATCCATTCGCTGCATATGGGTACTGACAACAACAAAAAGACAGAAATTTTACATATATCTGAAATCTTTGGTTCAAATAAATTACCACCATCAAATTTTACTTTTACTTTGAAGTCGTTATCGTTGATTCAAATAGATTGTTTTATTTTACAACATGTGATGAGGTTTCATTTGATATGTTATTTCTGATCACCATATGGATAACAAAATTTTGCAGAGGTCGTTAGATTCTAAAGACGTTAAGGTAGAAGACCAATAATGAAAAACGCTACTTTCTAGTCATACGAAATGCATCAAATTAAACACACATGTAAAAACACTTCACATAAGTTGATTCACCGTGCCGGATTTCAAGATTATGATTCAAGAAGAAAATAATATACAAATATCAATTTAGTCTATATTCATATGCCATGTAGGTAATTTTGAACATTTTGTCAAATATTTTCATAAGTAAGCATGAATTCAAAATTCTAAACCATACAAAATGCTTATGTTTATATTTGGAATGGAAATGTAACACAGTTTAGGAATTAGTTGCTTTTTTCAAATTATGCCGCTGGCTCTTTGGTGCTAATCATGGGTCTTCTACCTTAAAGCCTTGTCTGAGGGAACTTGCTTGGTAATAACCTCTTTTCAAACAAGAGCTGGTTTTAAAGGCCCAGAGAAAACATTGAGGAAAAAAGGGAGATGCCGATATCAGCATTTTCTGCTTTTGTCTCATCATTTTGCTATAACATAGGCTACATATTCTTCTTTTGACAAAAAATAATTGTAAATCCTTTCGAATTAGAATGATGTATTTTT